>PVHP010048882.1:0-12410 GCA_004024765.1 Zapus hudsonius
AAGGAGGGAGGGAGAGACATAATCTGCCATGGCCACGGAGCAGGAGAATGCTGATCTTGCAGAAAAAGTGGTGAAGAACTAAAAATGGGATCCTTGCTGGTTGTATAGACAGCAAGCTTCGACCATGCTGGGTTAGTTGAAGAGAAGCTTTCTAAGAAATCAGTAGAGTTATGGGGGCTGGGGAGATGATTCAGCAGTCAAATGTGCTTGCTTGCAAAGCCTGCCAGTCCTGGGTTCAATTTCCCAGTACTCACATGAAGTCAGACACAAAGTAGTGCATCTGCCTGTAGTTAGCAGCTGGAAGAGACCTTGTCATGCACACACGCACGCACACACGCACACATGCACCCACAGGTGCAAAGAAACGAAATCAGTAGAGAAGCTGGAGAGATGGCTCAGCAGTTGAGGTGCTTGCTTGCAAAACCTAAGGACCTGAGTTTGATTCCCCGGTGCCCATGTAAAGTCAGATGCACAAAGTGGCACATGCTTCTAGAGTTCATTTGCAGTGGCTGAAGGCCCTGGTGCATCCATTCTCTCTCTATCTTTGTCTCTCTCTCTCTCTCTCTCTCCTTACAAATAAATGAATAATTTGAAAGGAAGGAAGGAAGGAAGGAAGGAAGGAAGAAAGAAAGAAAGAGAAAGAAAGAAAGAAAGAAAGAAAGAAAGAAAGAAAGAAAGAAAGAAAGAAAGAAAGAAAGAAAGAAAGAAAGAAAGAAAGAAAGAAAGAAAGAAAGAAAGCTGGGCGTTGTGGTGCACACCCTTAATCTCAGCACTTGGGAGGCAGAGGTAGGAGGATCTCTGTGAGCTCGAGGCCAGCCTGAGACTACATAGTAAATTCCAGGTCAGCCTGGGCTAGAGCAAGACCCGACCTCGAAAAACAAACAAAAAAAAAATAGGGAAGGAAGAAGAGAAATCAGTAAAGAAGGGCTGGGTAAATGGCTCAGGGCATAAGAACACTTGCTGCCCAAGCATGAGAGCCTGAGAGAAGCTGAGTTCAGTCCTCAACACCCAACTAAAAATCTGGGTGTGCCTCCGCAGGCCTGTAACCCCAGTCCTGTGGGGAGCAGGGACAGAAGAAGAGCTGGATCTCAGTGGTTAGCCAATCTGAACATCAGCAGCAGAAGCGGGTTCATTGAGAGACTCCCTCGCAAAGACGCCCAACCTTCTCCTGCCCTCTCTGTATATATGCATTCAGGGAACAATTTCCTGGCCTCTGTTTATGGACATACAGGGAGCATGCATCTGCACACGTACATGTGTACAGAATACATACGCACACCGCATAAACTACATGCACACACTCAGAAAAAAAGAAATCATTAGAGGAAAATTCACTAAAGAAAGACTATATAAACTCAATAGTTCTTCTCATGTCCGTGCATTCACAGAAAAGTGAGATGTCAAGAGAAACTGGGCCCTTGAAGGTAGCAGTGGACCATCTCTTCCAAGACATATCAAACGTTGTTAGCGTCAGGCAGGGGAGATGGCTCTGTGGTTTAAAGGGGCTTGTTTCAAGGACTGCTGGCCTGGGGTTTGATTCCCCAGAACCTGTATAAAGCTGTATGCACACAGTGGTAAATGCATCTGGAGTTTGTTTGCAGCAGCAAGAGGCCCTGGCATGCCCATATTTTCTCTCTGTCTCTCTGTCTCTCTATCTCCCATTCTCCCTCCTTTGTCCCCTCCAATCTCTCCCTGTCTCTGCTTGCAAATAAATAAATAAAAACATATTTTTAAAGTTAGTACCAGTCCTGAACTCTTAATTCTATGAGTCACAGCACATAGAAGCAGAAACAGAAACACATAAACTTTACTGCTTAAACCAGTTCACATTTTTATTACTCACAACATGCCCTTCTTGGAATTATATTTTTTATCAGCAGAATGGGGATACATGATGCTACCAGCCTTCTGCGAGGTCTATCCTAGAGAGGAGAAAGCATATTCAGATATAATGTATTCTCTCTACTTACTTCCTCTTTTCTGTTCCTGCTGTAGTTCCTTGCAGACTAGTACTATTTAAGCATAAAACATAATATTGTACCAAAGAACATTTCCATTACCTGATATCCCTGTTCTATTTGGGGACTTCTTATCCCATCTGTTTTAGAGAAGTTCTCATATAATAGAATTCTTTGAAACTGGGTCAGTAGAGTTCTGTTTCCATGAACCCCTTGTTCCCTAAGCCATGAAATAGCTTTACAAATAAACCCTATGCTTAAATGGTAATTGTGAAAATATCATTTCACCTGTGATATATGGAAACTCGGTTGGAAATGGAATTGCCTTGTAAGTTGGTTGTTGATGTTTTGTAAGTTTTTTTATATAATTAATTAACATCATGGTTCCTTCTGGTTCCTTATCGTGGGACTTGTCGCTCCAAAGAGGCACAGCCATGTGGCACAATGCAAGCACTTTAATCTTTATTCAAACAAAAGATTTTCTTGGGCTGGAGAGTTGGCTAAGTGGTTAATTCACTTGCCTGCAAAGCCTAATGACCTGGGTTCGATTCCTCAGTAAAACCAGATGCACAAGAGGCTCAGGCATCTGGAATTTGTTTGCAGTGGCTGAAGATCTCTCTCTCTCTCTCTCTCTCTCTCTCTCTCTCTCTCTCTGCTTATAAATAAATAAAATATTACTTTTCTCTCCAAGAATCAACTGCTCACTTTACTTGTGGAGTTCTCATTTTCCTCGATTTCTGCTTCCCCTCCTTTTCATGTCTTCTTAACCCAGCTTTGAAATTTGATTCTTTAGTTTAATTCATCTGCAATATGTATTCTTTTTGGCCATTATCCACACCCATGTATTGCTTGGAGCATTAGAAGGCAGGGAGAAAGCCAGACCCTTTTGGGCCCCAGCCTGAGTAACCTTAAGCTAAGTTTTAGAAGATGGAAAAAAGCCGGGCGTGGTGGCACACGCCTTTAATCCCAGCACTCAGGAGGCAGAAGTAGTAGCTGATAAGCCTTGATCCTGCTTGTTGAATTCTGTATAGCTGATAAGCCTTGATCCTGTTCGCTGAATTCCGTGTAGACCCTGCTGATTGACTGTAAAACAACGTGCCCAAAGGAGGTGTACTTGCTCTGCTGTACTCTGCTGATTGGCTCCCGCCAAAAAGTTTGAATCTTATTGCTTGAGAGAAATAGACTGAACAATGCAGCCTCGGGTTATAAAAGGGCTTTGGGTGCTCAAATAAAATGAGACTTGCCCAACATTTCTCCCGGTCGCGTGTGTCTGTCCGACCAAATGCCTCACCTTTCCCCAATGGAGCCCTTTCTCCTGCTGACCGGTGAGACTTGGGCTACCCCCAGGGGGCCAAGGGTCCATGACCCCCCAACAGGGCCCAGTGACACAGGCCTGAAATCCCAGCTACTTGGGCATCTGTGGCAAAAGGGTCAAAAAGTCAAGGCATAACTGGGTTACACAGTGAAATCAAGGCCAGCCTGGGCAATTTAGTGAGACCCTGTCTCAAAATAAAAGGTAAAAAGAAAGACAAATGGAGTGATAGCTCAGTGTGGCACCACTTGTCTAGTCTGCCTGAGACCCAAGTTCAACATCCAGGACAGCAAAAAGGAAAGAGAGAGAAAAGAAAAGTCAGGGAGATAGGTTTTGGCTGTCGTGGTAGTTTGAATGTCTGTCCCCCATAGACTTGGGTGTTTTATTAAAGCCTGTAATTTGAGCCTCCAGCCATCTCACTGGAGGAGGTGTCACTGGGGGGCAGATCCTGGGGTCCATCCCTAAAGTGTGATTGTGTTGAATCTGATTTCCAGCTCAAAATGTGCAGCAAGGATGGTTAGCTCTGCTGGGCTTCTGCTTGCTGCTAGTTTGTGCTCCTGAATTTGGGGGGTGTGCTGGTACTGGTGATTTGCTTGCTGTGGTTTTCTCTCTGCTTGGATGTATGGAAGCAGCTTCTTCCACCATTTGATGGAACTTCTCCTGGATCTGTAAGCTTGAAATACATCCCTTCCTTCCCTAATCTGGGCCTGGTTTGGATGTTCATCCCAGCAGCATGGAGATGACCACAATAGCTCCACTCTGAAAAATTGGTGTATACAGCAGAAAATAGTACCCCTGCCTATAACCCCAACAGTGGAAGACTGAGACAGAGAGATCACGAGTTTGAGGCCAGCCTGGGCTATATAACAAGACCATTTTTCAAAAAGAAAGAGACAGGGAGAGAGAGAGAAAGAGAGAATGAGAAAGGAAGGGAAGAAAAGAAGAAGGAAGGAATACAGTGAGGGAGGTAGGAAGGAAGAAAAAAAAAGCTTGGCATGATAACACACACCTGTAATTTAATCATTTGACAGGTAAAGGCAAGAAGGCTAGGAGTTCAAGGTCATCTTTGGCTACATAGAGAATTGGAGGCTAGCCTGGGCTACACGAGGCCCTGTCTCAAAAAATGAAACAGAGGGCTGGAGAGATGGCTCAACAGTTAAGGCACTTGCCTGCAAAACCTAATGACCTGAGTTCAATTCCCTAATACCCACAGAAAGTCAGATATACAAAAGGGGTGCATGCATCTAGAGTTTGTTTGCAACAGCCAGGGGCCCTGGCACACCCATTCTCTCTCTGATTCTCTCTCTCTCTCTCTGATTCTCTCTCTTTCTCTTTCTCTGTCTACCTCTGCTTGCAAATAAATAAATAAAAATATTTAAATAAAAAAATGAAACAGAGAGGAGAGAAAGAATAAAAAACAGTGAGTTTATACTGACCAGAGCCAGTACAGACTCACAAACTGCTCCTCCCCAGACACACACCATTTTTCCGAGCTCTTCCACACAAAGGATGATGTCATTCTCCTTTCCAGAGTCACCTGTGAGGCACATAGGATCCCAGTGAGTGGACTTAACTGATAAAAGCATTTTACTGGCTGGCATTTAAATGTGCCCTTTAAAGCCTAACATCAATTACAGTATAATTACACACCGGTGGTTATATGTGTGTATATGTAGCAAGCCAGCCATTAGCAACTAAGCTTTGCATCTTTCCCCCTAATCCAAAATGATCGCAAATTATGTGGTGGTAATTAGATCAAGACCTTAGTTAATAAAAGCTAGATTGCAAACTGGACGTACTCACAGCTCCATTCTTTTTAAATTTTACTTTCAGGCTTTGTTACATCCTGCCTTGCCAGTGTGCTGTCCTTGGAATTCATCCTCTCATTTGGGTGGGTTCAGTGCTACTTACGATGGCAGATATAACAAGAAAAAGATGATGTCACCCTTTAGCCAAAGTGAACTATTATTCCAGAACCGTGTGTGCTCTCATTCGTCTCTCTCTGTTGACAGCGCTCCGCAGGATGGTTCCCCGGGCAGATGTGCGCTCCCTTGGCAACAGAAATGGTGAGGAGTGCACATCCATTTTCAAAACCCAAGAGGAAGAATTTCGTAAATCCTGACTTTTCATAAATGTACTGTGAATAAAGGAGAGACAGCGAATGCTGTCCTCAAGCCTATTCTGATTAAAAAGCCTCCAAGAATTCAAGTGTGAAGCAACCCTTGAATTTTATTCACATTATATAAATATTTTCTTCATTCGAAGGCATATGCTTGGGACTCAAGAAAATAGTGTGGCGATGAAAGCGGTCTATTTTGCAAGAGTCTGTGGGTATGCTAAGAAATGACCTGTTTTGTGATCGTTTAATAAGGACTTGGGGCAAAAATTAATAAGGGATCATTATGCAGACTTCCACCCAAGTGTGCTAACACAGCTTCAAAATGGAAAAAGACAGGAAAGGACCCTTTGGAGAGAAAAGCAAGCGATCAGAGAAATGGTGCAAAACAGAAAAAGCGACCCAGGAAATGAGGCTGAAGAGAAACCCAGGGCAAGTCAGGTTCATCCGAGAGATAATTCCTTGATCTGCTATTCCTCCTTCTTCCCTGGTTCTTTGGAGCAGTAAGGAAATGTTTTCTTTGTTGTTTTGACGGGGTTTTTTGTTTGCTTTTTGTGGGGTGTTTGGTTGTTTTTGAGGCAGGGTCTCACTGAACCTAGGCTGACCTGGAACTCACTCTGTAGCCACAGGCTAGTGTCACAGTGATCTTCCTGTCCCTCAGCCTCTGGACTGCACCTCCAGCCAGGAGTAAGGTAATGTTTTAAATACACTTTAAAAACAAGTGACTTAGAGTGGATGGGATCTAAGCCAGCCTGGAACTACAGAGTGAGATCCAGGTCAGCCTAGGCTAGAGTGAGACTCTACCTGGGGGAGAGGAATGTTTTAGAGGCTAGGAGAAAGAGAGAGAGAGAGAGAGAGAGAGAGAGAGAGAGAGAGAGAGAGAGAGAGAGAGAGAGAGAGAGATTGGGCAGAAGTATCCTGTGCCCAGAACCCATAGATTGTTAGTAGAAAATTTCAGTGCCAGGGGTGGGTCACCTTTCAATGAGTTTTTGACCAGGGAAGTCTCTGATGGTCCCAAAACATTACAGAATATTGCCTAGGCTCTTGGTGGCCCACCAGAACTAGATGGTGAGACCCTATTGCTGAAGACACAACATGCTTGGGCTGCAGGTCACTGAGACATGAAGCTGGAGCTGAGCTGGAACCTCCTCCCTGCTGACTAGCTGTCAGGATGCTGGAGAGAGTTATTCTTTATGCAGCCTTTTGTGAAAGAACAGTCATCAACAGAGTTAACCAGCAGTGGATCGATCCTAAAAGCTTTTAAGCTAGCCAGGCAGGCCCAAATGGACCAACTAGTACTGAAAAGACCTCCAAGGCCTTTCTCGGGAGAGCGTACCCCAGGACTCAAATAAACACACCAGCAGATGCAAAAGCAAGAGGATTTTTATTCTTCGGCTGCGCAGTCGGGCTCCCCAGACAGATGGATGCCAAGGAGCCCAGAGGAACAAAGGCTCAGGGTATATATAGACAAAAACCACAAAATTATAATACAGCCCAGACCACAGGGCATGTATATTTCCATTGGTTCTTTGTCCCTGTTTGTACACTCCTGATTGGTTACCTTATTGGAGCCTGAAATTTGCATCTTACACTTCATTCTAGGGTCAGCCCACATTCCAGGAACAGCCATGAGCTACCTTATATGGAGTGTTTAGTTTCTACTCATTTCCTGGAATTTATGACCAGGGCCTTTTCAGAAGGGGAGGGGGAGTGAGTCATGGGAGGATTCTCAGTACTTTCCCATATTTGGTCATTTTTGCAAACATGGAGTCAGCTTTGTAAAATGGATTCAGCTTTACAAAATGGATTCTTCAGTACAATGGTGGCATGTCTGTTATGGGGGAAACCAACTGCTCTCTGATTGGACTTGAAGCTTGCTCCATGGAGGGAATTCCTGCCTGGTACTGAAAACCTAATCAAAAGCCTATGGCTGGGAAGGGCATAAGCCTTGGGGAGGGGGGAGACTACTACTATTGTCTAGCTAAATGCACATATTATGCACATCATACTGCCTTTTAAAAATAATTTATTTAGCTGGGCGTGGTGGTGCACGCCTTTAATCCCAGCACTCGGGAGGCAGAGGTAGGAGGATTGCCATGAGTTCAAGGCCACCCTGAGACTACATAGTGAATTCCAGGTCAGCCTGGACTAGAGTGAGACCCTACCTCGAAAAACCAAAAATAATAATAATTATTATTAATTTATTTACATGCAGAGAGAGATACAGAAAGAGAGAGAATAGGTGAGCCAGGGCCTCTAGCCACTGCAAACAAAATCTAGATAGCATGCACCACTTTGTGCATTTAGCTTCACATGGACACTGGGGAATCAAACTCAGTTTCACTAGGTTTTACAGGCAAGTAAGTGTCTTAACTGCTGAGCCATCTCTCCAGCCCCCATAATACTGCCTTTTTTATGTCCATATATTAATGCTACTCACATTTTTGGTAAGTGAAGCTTCTCTTTTGAGATGGCAGTGACCACTGGGGTGACTCAAAAGTCACCGTAGGGCTGAGAAGAAGTGACAGTGCAGTGCTCAGCACTGAGGCATCTCTATCATACCCTGCAAACCTCAGGGAACATTGCAGAAGAGGTGGTGGAAAGAATGTAAGAGCTAAAGGAAGAGGAGGAGTGCTTACACACTCCAGACACAAAGTGGCCTTGTTATTCATGACCTCACAGTGCCTGACGCCACCTACACAAGACCTGCAGAATAAGAGGGGGAAATGATGACATCAGAAGACTATTGGGAAGATGAGATTCAATGGAGGGGGCATTTGGGAGGGGTCAAGGGGAGTGGTAATGGATTATTATCATGTTACGTTGTCTATATTTATGGACACTGTCAATAAAAAGTTAAAAATAAAAGTAAACCTCATGGTAAACATAGCCCACACAAAAGTTTAACGTGTGTGTGTGTGTGTGTGTGTGTGTGTATGGTACACCTCCTGCAGCTACAAATGGACACCAGACACATGCACCGCTTTCTGCATCTAGCTTGAAATTGAATCCCAGGCTGGCAGATTTTGCAAGCAAGGGCCCTTTAAACACTAAGCCATCTCCCAAATACACGTTTAATTTTTTTAGAATGTAGTCTATGTACATATTTTTTAAATGTAATGGTACAAAAGGATACACAAAAACTAAGAGACCTTTCCCCACTCTTGACCCCAGAGCCCTAGAATTCACCTTCCCCCACCTCTTGAATCCCCAAGAAAGCACTGCTCTTATCCTGACTCCTGAATGTCCAATGAAGTCTCTGGATCACCCTCTCAAAAGAATGTTAGCCCCAGTGTGGTGGTGCACACCTTTAATCCCAGCACTCAGGAGGCAGAGGTAGAAGGATCAATGTGAGTTCAAAGTCACCCTAAGACTATATAGTGAATTCCAGGTCAGCCTGGGTTAGAGGGAGACCCTACCTTGAACCCCACCTCCCCCCCCCAAAAAAAAAGAATATTTGCAAATATATAAACTGAAATTCAAAAAATTAAAAAGAGAATTGGTTATAATGCCATAATGGTTCTATCCAATGAACCCTTAGGAATATGTTGGCCTCCAAGAAAGGAGCTGGAAGGGTCTGTTCTTAGGGATCCCAGCCTGTGCAAGCAGATGGGCTTGAGATCATGTCTTTTCCCACACGTGGCTTGACTTCTGCAGTGGGTGCTGTCACATCTCTGTCCCCTTGGCTAGTACATTGCTCTCCCTGCTGTTGTGTGACTGGTGTTTCACTGCTGTCCTGGTCTACAGAGCATTGGCCCCCTTGTGGCACACTGCAGGTGTGCAGAAGGCTCTGCAGCTTCCAGCTGCCCTGTAGTGCATCTTGTGGGCTCAGGCTCAAACCCGGACACCTCCTTGCTTAGCCTTTTCCTGCCCTATCCTGTTCCCATTCCTTCCTGGAGCAACCCCCACCCCTGCAAGAGTCCCTGACCCATCTTGACTTCCAGAGATCTCAACCTAAAATGCTCCATCGTCATCTCTTTTTTTAATTAAATCAATATCTTTATGGTCCAAAATTAGATACATTGCATTAGCAAAGATTATATTGGTATCCCCATTTTCCTCCTCCCTGTCCCCAATCTCTTACCTATATTTTTCTATACATTGATGTCTTGGGAAGTATTCCATGTCTGTACATATGGATAAGGTGCATTCATTTACCAGCCATGTACTATTCCATTAAGTAGCTTTACCATAGCTAATAAGACACATTTTAAGCACAGACATCACAACTCTTTGGAAACTTAAAAATCCAATTTTTACCAAATGGAAATCTAATTTTACTGCCACATTTTAACTATGGGATGAGTTGGTGGGTATCGCTTCTTCAATCTCATAAGCTGTAAAATTTTGGCCTTGCTACGTTTTTGGAATAATGTTCTGCTCTCAAAACAATATGTGTTCATATGTGACAAACTATAAAGACTCAGCTTGCATTGGGGAAATGGCTCGTCAGTTAAAGGCACTTGCTTGGAAAGCCTGACAGCCCAGGTTCAATTCCTCTGTACAACGTGGTACGTACATCTACAATTATTTTGCAGCAGCAAGAGGCCCTGGCACCCCTATCTGTCTGTTCTCTCTCTTTCTCTCTCTTTCTCAAATAAATAAATAAAATAGAGTCTGGAGATATGGTTCAGCAGTTAAGGTGCTTGCATGCAAAACCTAACAGTCCAGGTTTGATTCCCCAGTCCCCTCATAAAGCCAGATGCACAAAGCAGCTCATGCATCTGGGGTTTATAGTGGCTGGAGTTCCTGGTATGCCCATTCTCATTCTCTCTCTCTCCCTCTCTCCCTCTCTCTCTCCTAGCAAATAAATAAAATATTTAAGAAAAATAAAAGTGAAGTCAGCTGGCTCCTAACCTCTGCATCTCTGTCTTTATAGTCCCAGCTTCAGAACATCCAGTTCAGAACCAACTTCCACTCTGAGCTGAGCTGTAGGCAAGGGTGTGAAATGTACAAATTAGACCCTCAAATCATGTTTTCCTGCTATGACGGAGGTGCTTCTATGTACACTGAAAAGAATGGATGTCCAGAGGCTAGGGAGGAGGTGACTCAGTGGGTAAGAGTACTTGCCATGTAAGAGGGTCTCAGAGAACCAGAGTTTGATTCCCAGCAATCTATGTAAACAGCTGAGTCCGTGCACGTCTATAACACTTGTCCTGTAGGGAGTGGAGACTGGAGAATTGTTGAGGGTTGCAAAAATGCCAAGCCCAGCATCAGTGAGAGCCTCTGTCCAGCAGACGAGCAATGGGAATGGATACCCAGTGTTCTCCTCTGGCCTCCTTGAACGCACAAGACACTGCATCCACACACACACGTGCGCACGCATCACACACCACAATTATTACACATATGTGCAAAAAATAAATCCTGCTATTGTTTTTGGAGCAACATCTTTTCTTTTTTCAATTTTTAAAAATATTATATTTAGTTGGGCGTGATGGTGCACGACTTTAATCCCAGCACTCAGGAGGCAGAGGTAGGAGGATCGCTGTGAGTTCAAGGCTACCCTGAGACTACATAGTGAATTCCAGGTCAGTCTGGAATTGAAAAACCAAAAAAAAATATTTTATTTATTTGTAAACAGAGAGTGATAGAACGAAGAAAGACAGAGAGAGAATGGGCATGCCAGGGCCTCCAGCCCCTGCAAACAAACTCCAGATGTATGTGTCACTCTGTGCATCTGGCTTTTTGTGGGTACTAGGGAATTGAACCTGGGTCACTAGGCTTTGCAGGCAAGTGCCTTAACTGCTGAGCCATCTCTCCATCTCTTAATCTTAATCTTGTGTGTGTGTGTTTGTGTGAGTGTGTGTGTATATGTGTATGTGTGCGTGTGTGCGTGTGTGTGTGTGTGTGTGTGTGTGTGTGTGTGTGTGTGTGTGTGTACACCAGGGCATCTTGCCACTGCAAATGACCACCAGGCACTTGCACAACTTTGTGCATCTAACTTTATATGGGTGGCTTGGGTTCAATTCCTTTAACCATTGAGCCATCTTTCCAGCCCCTGAGAAAATTTCTTATTGTTCCTGAGTCTCTCCTTGATCTTCAAACTCAGAAAGTTGGACAAAAGAAACCTTTCAACTTTAAGTCGCATAGTTCTGTGAATAAATAAAGTTGTCATTTAGGAGAACTTGCAGAATTATGAGCTCAACTAATAAAGATCTCTTTTTGCTGATCATAACAAAGTGACCTCTAAGTTCCAAAAGACAATGAGAGATGTTTGTGCTTAAGATCTAGTCCAAAATGGAGGTGGGAAAGGGCTGCCTCATTCTTGAAGTCATGAGCCCTTGGCCCGGCAGACCTAACAGCAGTTGACATAGGGACTTCTTTTTTTTATTATTTTTATTGTCCATAATGAGTTACAACATTTAGTGGGCAAACAATGAGTTGTTATCCCCAATTCCCGCTGCTCTCCCCTCCCCACTCCGCTGGATAACCTCCTCCATGGGTCGTCTGGATCTGTCCTTGTGACAGGGGACCATGGATAGCCTAGTATTCAGCCAGGTCCTCCTGGCCATGCCTCTGGACAATCTCCCCCACCACGGCTCTCACAATCTTTCCGCCCTCTCTTCCGCTCAGTTCCCTGAATCGTGGTGGATGAGTATTAAGATTGCTTTAAGGTTGTGAGCTTAGGGGTCTTTGTATCGAAAATCGTTGGTTTCTGTCTCACTGGCTTATCCTGTGTTGATTGAATGGCTGTGGCTGTGGGTCCCTTGTTCATCCCGACATTCTCTGTGGGGTTCCATATGGATCCTCCACAGTATATCTTTGACTCTTATTTGATACTTTGCACCAAAAAATTCCATTTGGTTCTACTTAGAGTATCCAAAGTTGTTTTATCATATCAAACGCGAAACAGTAGAACTTTCCCTCAGATCTTTATACTTTCTAGACTAGAGAGATGGTTCAGCTGTTAAGACACTTGCCTGCAAAGCCTAACCACCCAGGGTTCAATTCCCCAGCACCCACATAGAGCCAGATGCACAAAGTGGCACATGCATCTGGAGTTCATTTGCAGTGGCTAGGG
>PVHP010048883.1:0-12456 GCA_004024765.1 Zapus hudsonius
ACATGTACACATGCACATACCCCCAGGTGAGCACTGCTGCACACATGAACACACACGCACACAAAGAATAGAGTGAGAAAAAATTTCACAAGGAGAGAAAGAAGTAAGGACAGCTATTATCTATCAGGCAGTGAAATCCTAGTACTTGTGACAGTTAAATTTCATTGTCAATGTGATGACTGGGTTTGGAAGGTGTTTCCAGAAATGATTAACTGAGGAGGGAAGACTCATTCTGAATGTGGATAGCACCATTCCATGGGCTGGGGTCTGGGAGTGAGTGAAAAGGAAGAAAGGAAAAAGCAGGCTGAGTACCTGCATTCATCTATCTGCTTCCTGACTGGGGATGCCATATGACCAAACCCCTCAAGCTCCCCTGCCATGCATTCTCCACCATGATGTACTGTGCTCTCAAACCATGAGCCAAAATTAACCTCTCCTTCCTTCCTGAAGTTGATTCTGTCTGGTGTTTGGTCATAGCAATGAGAAAAGTAACAAACAGTTGGCTTAATGTTGTTTAAAGTCAATTGATAAGGACAGAAGTCAAGATTTCCACTCTCCTTCCTGCATTTCATGTTTAGGTACACTATCCCCAGAATGTGAGGGAGGGTGAAGGGCAGGTGTCTCAGGCACATTACTTGAAAATAAAACAGTAAGGTTTTCCAAACACCTTTAAAAGATTTCCAGTTTATACTAAGTCAACTGATTGTATTTTCAAAAGTCCCAGTTAGTTAATTTTTGTGTACGGTGGGGGGAGATCATTGAGCACAGAATTGCAGAAAACTCTGAAATCCTCCCAGGATGATGTGAGCCCAGAAAGAGATACAAGATCACAGGAGAAGAAAATGTTTGTAACTGCTCATGCCCTAGTGTCTAAAATATATAAAGAACTCATTCAAATCAATTAGTCATATGAGAGAAACACGAAGGTCCTATCCACATATTAAAAGCCTCCTGTCTCATTAGTCATCTGGGAAATGAAAATAAAAACCATAATAATAACCACAGACATCTTCATAGATTGGCAGAAACTTGACGCTTTCATAGGCCTTAGCGCTGGTAGGACTCTGAGTTACAGTAACTTGTGTATTTGTTCCCCATGGGAGAAATGTGCTTGGGACATTTCATTGGTGCTTAGCAGTACTTAGCAGAGCAATGCCATGTACAGACCCTGCACCCGAGAAAGACCTGACAGAAATGTGTCACATATGTGAACCAAATGACATGCTTGAGAATATTCATGGACTCATTATGTATCATAGCCCCCAGATGCAAGAAAACCTACAGATGCTCATTAACACTAGCATGACTATTACATTGTGTTATTGCCACATCACGGAACTTCACAGATGCCATTCTCCAAGTATGGATCGAATCATTTGTGACCTCATCAGAAATGCAATTTTGGGTCTCCCTGTTCAGACTTACAAAGCAGAAATGGCAGGCATTGGGTTCAGCGCTGTTTAAGATAATTAAACACATGAAAGATGGAGAACAGGATTTCTCTATGTTAAAGTGTTTTCTATAGAAACACAGATGAGCGAATTCTAGCACTGACAATGACATGAACGAGTCTTAAACTCACACTGTTGTGATCCCTCTGAGCATGATCAGGGCATTTCAGTAGCCTGACCCTTCCGTGAGTGTAGAAATATCCCATGGTGTGATAGTTCTCATCCAGACAGTCAGCCCCACCTTGGGACCCCAGGGTCATGGTAGGGAGCTTGAGATAGAGATATAGAGGTTATAAAAGGAATCTGGGAATGAAGGGTGCCCTTGGGCCTAGGGAAACATTCAGACTCTAACATGAACTCCATAGTCAAGGCTGTAACTGAAGTGGCCAGTCTTAAACTGTGGACTTCCAGGCTTGGCTATGGCTGAGGAGAATAAGGTTTACTGCTGAAAATTTCCAAGGGTCTCTAGGAGGTCTTTGGCATACTAAAAGACGGACAGGGATAGAGGCTTGAGGGGCTGTGTTCGCCTGATCCTTGGCCCCGTATCTCTTGTACTATTTCTCTGGTCATTGTTGTGGTAGCTGTTGCCAAGACAATTTGGCCTGAGTCACTCCAGAACTTCTCCAACTTTGATTCCAGCTCTTCACTATTGACTGTGTGCCTGCTGTGGCCTCTACAAAGGCCACACAAGTTTGTGTGATTCTAGCTCTCCAACTATTCCTTAAAGTTTAATATATTTTTTAATATTTTATTTTTATTTATTCATTTTCAAGCAGAGAGAGAGAGAGAGGGAGAGAGATAGAGAGAGAGAGAGAGTGCACCAGGGCCACCACCTTGTGGGTCTGGCTTATGTGGGTCCTGGGGAATTGAACCTGGGGCCTTAGGCACTGGAGGCAAGTGTCCTAACTGAGCAAACTCTCCAGCCCAAAGTTTAATATTTTAAGGGTGACAAGGTAGAGATAAAATACCGAGTGTTCTAGGGTGTGAAAGCAATCCCGTTCAGGCTTTGTAGACATCTATGGTTCCTGACCATAGAATCAGCCATAACTCTAAACACATTTCATTGAATTCATCCATTCCTTTGGATCTAATACCTCCTGCACACCATTGACCACCTCCTTCTCTAAGGTCTTCTCTAAGTTCCAGACCCAAGTTCATTGTCCACACAACTCGTTGACTTCGTCCCATAACAAAGTTGGTTCTTTCTGTATTGGCTTCTCAGCCCATCCACTTTGTGAAAATTCCCCTCCCCTAGTTTTGTTTAGTTTATTAGCTAATGGCCTCATTTTTCACCCAAAGTGCAGGAGATCTCCCTGCTGCTTCTTGTTTCCACACTCTCCATATCCAATCTACCAACACACTCTTTTGGTCTTCCTTTTGACATTTATTTTCAATCTATCTTCTGCTTAGCCCCTCTGTTTTCTTGGAGAACAATCTGTAACTTCTCTCTTAAATTTTGACAATTCTCTGGAAGGCTTTTGTCCATTCTTATAGATTTCAATCTCTTCTGCAGACAGTATGCAGAGTGATTTTTCTGAAGCATGTGACTCCGATGACAAATCTCAGCTAGGACCACACTATGGCTTCCCATTTTATCTTAGATAAGATACATCTTTTTTCATTTTGATTTTTTGAGAAAAGGTTTCACATAGCCCAGGATGGTCATGAACTTGCTGTGTAGCTTGTCTCTAATTTCCAAGTGCTGGAATGACAGAAGATTCATATTTCTAGACATATCTACCAGGACATGATCTGGGTGCAATGTTCCCTGCACCTTGGTGGCTATGTTAAAAGTCTACTTTAGAGTTGAGCTCTCAGCAATGTCTGGATTTCTTCTTTGATGCATTTTTTTGAAAGTCCTCATTGTCTATCGTCATTACCCTGATGCAGCTTGTCAGGCTCGCTGTGGAAGCAGTACTCTTGCTTAATTTGCCAATTTCTCAGTGCTTTCACCTGGACCCTGGCTGGTGTGCAAGAAGTGGTTCATCTCATGCTAGGGAGTCAGTTATCTTTTCTTGTCATGTTGATGGATTTTGGTTCTCTCCTATTTTCACTGCCTTCTGTAAAAGAAAAACAACAACAAATTCTCCAGTGGAGAGGGAGAGCAGCACAGGTGAGGGGATAAGCACAAGTAATTAAGAGAGATTTTGATGGGTGTAGTTCCTCTTTTGGCCAAAGACTAGTGGGAGCTTCTCACAGGAGTCCATGATCCTCATTTCTGACTTGGGTTCCAGTACTAGCTATGGGTTATTTCCCATTGAGTGGGTCTCTTAGCCAATCAGAGAGTCATTGGTTACCTGCCCAGGCTGAGTGCTGCTATTGCACAGGTGTGAATATCTCCTGTGGCTGATTGATTTTGTATAGGGTCCCGTGCTTGTTTACAGCATTGGTGGCCATTTCCCCCCAATGGTTCATGTAGAGCTTTTCAGCACTATATAGGCTAGTCATCAGAGAACTGGCTTCCTTCCAGGTTCTAGTGTGATCTCTTAATACTCTGTGCTTGTGGTCTTACAATAGGGTCTTCCTTTTACCTCAAGCTAATAATCAAGTGCTTTGACAGAAGCCTGTCTTGTTTTTAGGACCTCATAGGTCTCTCCAATCAATATCTCAATGTGGGATGTAACCCATTTCTGGCACTGGACATTCTGAGCCAGAGCATAGTTTTTAGGATTTGGCTTTGTCTCACCCTCTCCAGGGCCCTTCTGTCCAGATAATCTACCCACACTCCTACTGAGGGTTATAGATTTTAGTCTGCTATTCAGAGAAGGATTACTATGGTCCTGATTCATTTTGTCTTTAGTTTTGTGTATATCTCCCTCACCCCCAAACCCTTCAGGCCCTATTATCTGTCCCTCAAGTTGCCCATCAGCGATGCCTGACACTCAGGGTGCTGTCTACTTTTGTAGCCTGCCCTGCAGCTCCTCTAGTTCATGACGCTTCAACAGCCAGGCTGGCTTCTTTTTCTTCCTAAAATAGGAGACACTCATTCCTATTTTGGTTCTTCTCTCTGCCCACAGAGCTGAAATTCCCTCAGGTGACCACACACCTCTTTCCTGATCATCACTTGTATCACTTCTCAAATGTCACCTCCTCAAAGACGTCTTTGACTAAGAGGTCTAAAATAGCATTTCCTTTCACCATGTGCCTCAGTCCTCTTATACATCATTTTCTTCCTAGCTTGCACTCTCTGAATTTCAATCATCACATTGCTGAGTGTCTACCTGAAAGATATGTCTCAATCTACCTTTCTTTTTTTAAAATTAAAAAAATTTAATAAAGATATTTCCCTATGAATGAGGGGTAAGGGATGGGGGAATATCTTTATTATGAATAAGTATATACACTATATGAGCAAATCTTCAGAAGTTACCCCCTACCCACTGGGGTCCTTTTCTCGGAGTGCATACTGGATCTGTCCATAGGTTAGAGGGTATGAACTGCACCAGAGGTAGCCAGTTTTTCTTTTTTTCTTCCCCCTCTGTGCATTGTTGCTGAGGGGGGAAATGTCTCTGGATCTTCTCCCTACCATGGCTCTTACATTCTCCTCCTCCTCTTCTGCTCAGTTCCCTGCATCATAGTGGGTGAGTTTTAAGTTGCTTTATTTTTATTTTTATTTTTTTAAATATATATTTATTGTCCATAATGAGTTACATTATTTAGTTATCCCGAATTCCCCAATTCCCCCCCTCCCCATCCCTGATCAGTTGTATATCCTCCTCCGTGGGCTGTCTGTATTAGTCCTTGTGGCAAGGGATCCTGTATATCTTAGTACTCATTAAGTTGCTTTATTGTTAAGGTCATAAGTATCTCTGGTTCTTTGCCCTGGTTGTGTTGGGTATCATTGGTGTCTGTCTCCATTGGCCTTTCAGGGGTTATCAGACTTGCTGCAGTGATTGGTCTCCTGTTTGTAGCATCACTTTATCATAGGTTTCATTTGGGCCCTGTGTGAAGGCTAGGTGTGGTTTTTCTCCTGCCAGGATGTTAACCATCATCCAATGTCTTGTTGGTGGGATTGGGTTGTCCCCGGCTCTCTTAATGCCTTCTGAAAATACAAACAGAATCTCCACTGGAGAGAGATCAATATAGGTTAAATGGGACAATTTTGTTAATTTGGCTAGCTTTTAATGGGTATAGCTTCTCTGAAGCTCTCTGGTAGTGAGAATTGCCCCTAGGAGCCCAGGTTCTTGGTCTCCATAAGATTTTTGTCATGGATCCCAGTTCCAGTTAAGGGTTCCTTGTCACTAAGCGGATCTCTTAGTCAATAAGCTGTTGATTACCCTCATTGGTTTAGTGCCACTATTGCACAGATGAGCATTTCTTGACTTGCTGGTCTCTTCCATACAGTCGTATGTTCAGCATTCTTGTGACAACTGTCTATATTGTATATCAGTGGTCTCTGCTTTCTCCAAATATAATTGACCAATTTCCCCTGGAAGCTCATGCAACACTTCCAGCACTAAACATGCTACCATCTGGGATCTGATTACCATTCTGGATCTCAGGATCTTTTGGTGTTGTTTGATGACACTCTGATTTTTTTCAGCAATAGGGTCTTACCTTAGGCCTTGGGCAGGTATTTAAGAGTTTTGAAAGAAGTCTGTCATGTTTTGGGGACCTCGTGGGTCTCTTTGATCAACAGCTCAGTGTGGGAAGGAACCAATAACTGGGACAGGGGGACAGGGAGATGCAGGCCCGAACAATTATTCTTCAGGTTAGGCTTCCTCCCATTCTGTTCATAGTCCCTTGTACCAGGTGGTGCCCACAGCTTCCTCAGGAGCTTACTGTATTAAAGCTAGTGTTTTATGGTATTGATTCATTATTAGTTTAGTTTATTGCATGAGTTCCCCCACCTTCCCATTCCTCCCCTCCCCAAGTCTTCCCATCCCCCTTTTGAATATTTTATTTATTCATTTTTCAAGCAGATACACACACAGAGAGGGGGAGAGAGAGAGAGAGAGAGAGAGAGAGAGAGAGAGAGAGAGAGAGAGAGAGAGAGAGAGAGAGAGAGAGAGAGAGAGAGAGAGCGCACCAGGGCCACCACCTTGTGGGGCTGGCTTATGTGGGTACTGGGGAATTGAACCCGGGGCCTTAGGCCCTGGAGACAAGTGCCTTAACTGATGAGCTATCTCTCCAGCCCTCCCATCCCCTTTTGCAGTCTTTCCATTCACTGACATATTTTCTTAATGTTCAGGATTAACCTGGTTAGAAACCATATATGAGGGAGAATATGGAGCGCTTGGCTCTCTGCTGTTGTGTGAGGTCGCTAAGAATGATCTGCTCCAAGTCCATCCATTTTTCTTGAAATTTCATTATGTCATTTTTCCATAGTGCATATGTAGCACAACTTTGATATCCATTCGTCCAGTGATGGGCATTTGAGTTGGTTCCAATTCTTTGCTATTATGAATTGAACTGCTATAAACATGGTTGAACAAATGTCTCTGTGCTTTGGCAAGGAAACTTAGGGGTAGAGGAATAGCTGGGTCCTCTGGTAGCTCTATATCCATCCTGTTCAGGAGCCTCCACACTGCTTTCCATAGTGGTTCTACATGTTTGCATTCCCACCAGCAGTGAATGAGGGTCCCCTTTTCTTCACACCCTCGCCAGCATCTATTGTTGGTAGATTTTTTAATGATTGCCATTCTGACTGGAGTAAGATGGAATCTCATTGTTGCTTTGATTTGCATTTCTCTGATGATCAATGACATTGAACATTTTCTCAAATGGGAGTTGGCTGTTTGTATTTCTTCCTCTGTGAAGTCCATGTTGAGTTCAGTTTTCCATTTTGTGAGAGGATTATTTGGTACTTTTTTATTTAATTTTTTGAGCTCTTTGTATGTTCTAGATATGAGACCTCTATCCCTGTTGTAGCTGGCAAAGATTATCTCCCAGTTTGATGGTGGTCTATTGGCTTTGAGCATCTTATGTTTGCCTATTCAGAAGCTTTTTAGCTTGGTGAGATCCCATTGGTTAAGTGATTGTTGCACTTCCTGGGCTATTGGAGGTTTGTTCAGGAAGTTTTCCTCTATTCCTATCTCATAGAGCGTCCCCCAATTTTTTCTTCCAGGGTTTTCAGAATTTCAGGTCTTACGTTGAGGTCTTTGATCTATTTGGAGTTGTCCTGAACATGCTGTCGTCTCCTCCTGGGCTTGCATCTGTGCCCTTTCTTTGATATTTTCTTTGAAGACTTCCAATGTGGGGCTAGGCAAACTTGGTGTGGGGCACTGTGCCTATGTGTCTTTTTTGTGTGTGACCTGCCCATGTTCAGGTGAGAGATTGGTTTTCCTTGGGCCCTCAGCAGGAGTGGGGGACCTCGCACAAGTTTGCAGTGAGGACTGGTGGTGAGGTTTTAGCACAGTTCTCAGTTCCTCTGGTGCCAGGCAGTGTGTGTGTGGGGGGGTGCTGAGAACTTCAGCAGCAAGAGCAGGCTGGGGTCTGGACCCACTAGAAGTCACGATCAGTGGGAGGGGGTCACAGGACTCAAGGGCCAAGGTACAGCCCCCTACCTTGACCTTACCTGGGGTCGGAGGGCAGAGTTCAGGTGGGCAAGGACCGCTGGAGGCCAAGGTGCAGATGCCCAGCCTGGCCTCACCTGGGGTCAGCAGGTTAATGGACGGGGTTAGGGGTGCACAGGTTGGTCTTGAGCTTGGTGGTAGCTTGCTTACCTGTCCTGGAACCCGGGGTCAGTGGGTGGGGTCATGGGCGATCCACTCGGCTGGCTTCACCTGGGGTCCCCAATCTACCTTTCGTAATGCCATTGCACCGTTTCTTCACTGTGGTTTGCTTCTTGCTTCCCACTTGAGCTCAGTCTTTTCCTCTCTTTCCTCAGCTGTGTTTTCTTGTTAGCATAGTTGTTCTTCATCTGTGAAGGACTGGATTTCACAGCATGGAGCTGTTTCCTTGAAGCCCTCTTGGTCTTCCAGTCCCAAGCGATCTTTGCCTCTCCTGAGCTTCCAGGCTTCTTTTCATTTTAGTTAACCACATCTCTACTGGGCTATTTAATCCTTTTTCTTTTCTCCTTGGAGGAAAAGAAGACATTTTATTTATCTCATTATCCTCCTGGAACCTACTACTTACTGTCTTGCACACAGTAGGTGCTTAATCACTCATGCCAAAAAAAGTCCTTTCAATTCACAAGAAGGGTTTGAATATTTTTTTCAGGAATAACATTATCCATCTCGTCAGTATGAGAAGAAATTTCAGTGCAATTGTCATAATTTAAAAATGAATTTTTGGGTGACGACTCTGTTTTCAGTTACTCCAGTTTTTAAATTTTTCATTGTAATTTTTTGTTCTGCAGGAGGGGATCATGTGAGGTTGAGGCTAGTCCATGTTCCTGAGTGTCTGGAAAAAAAAAAGATCAGTTGAAAATTATGTTACAATTCCCTTGAATTGATGTAATCAATTCTCTTTGGAAAGCCCCCAAATTCAAAATTTTAATATGATCCATGGACTCTTGTTTATTATACAAAAATATTGAAATAATTATGTATGAATATATATCTGCAATCACTACATAACATAATAGAGAAGCATTCTCAGATTTTATCTTCAATATGTTTTGCATTAGAATAATTTGAGATATAATTTTGACATAAGTAAAAATAGATTTTACTTTTGTCCAAATCTATTTAACAAAAGCTAAAAATGACTTCTCTCCATGCTGGTATTGGGAAGCTTTAATTGAAAACAGACGAGCAGATGTGTCGTGCATGCTCAGCATATGTGGAGAGGGAGCATGTTTTTAGAATGTGATCTGAGGCTGCAGTGCCAGAGAACAATTCATAATTCATCGCCATCACCATGTCCACAGAGCAGTCTCTGAAGCTTTTCCTTAGGCTTGGGGCGGTCTTGGCTGCCTCAGAAATTTGGTGAGCAGATTGAGTGATAATTTTAGGCTTCTAAAATCAGTCTGTGTCCCCTCAGTCACACGATGTCATAAGCAGCTGGTGTTGCCTTGGCAACTTTACAGAATAAAAGTGCTGCTTTTGGTAAAACTTTGAGTCATGTGACCTCAGCTCTGTAGCTGGGGAAGACGACAGAAAATTATTACTTACTTCTCCACCAAAACAAACCCAGATTCGCATAAGAGAAAAACAAACCCGGAACTCGAAGTCCTATGTGAATTAATTATCAGTCTTGCCTGATCTGAAAGCCATGTTTGTTAGACTTTGTGATTTCAATGTGCTGTACTCACTGTAATACTTTGAGATTTCCTTCTTTTCCCTGAAGGCCTCTCATGACCCAGGGAAGTACACTGATATCTTAGAGGAGAATGACAGGTAAAGCAGCCCCAGGAATCCTGGCTGCCTAGCAGTCTACCCACTGCTTCCTTGGGCTCCCAGAATGTGGACACCTATTATTGCCACCAATTCCTTGTGTGATTTGGGAAGGGTTCCATCCACCTTGTGGTTGGACAGGGCCCCTTCTTGTTCGATAGGAATCTTACAGTGAGGCATTCATACTATGTATCTAGTAAGTCCATGTTAGTTATCTATAAAGGAAACGTAACCAAGGATAATTATTCAGATGCCCACTTGATATAGCTATTTAAAATGATAAACATATTTTATACTTAGCTTAGTGTGTGTGTGTATGCATGAGAGGGAGAGAGAGAAAGAGAGAGAAAGAATATTTGTAAGCAAAAAATCTGAAGAGATAGAATAACTGTCACATACTGTTTTTCATAAGTCATTACTAAATATTATCTTGGGGAGATATGAATAAACATCTGTTTATCCCAGGAAACTGACAACAGATCAGAGAAACAATGACACCTAAATTTAGGTTGGTGAACCAATGAGTTTGTTGGTGTTCTTTATAGGAACATGAGTGAAGGATTACTTACAGGGACACGGGTGATTCAAAGGCAGCTGTGTCGTGGGAAAGCCTACCCTGGCATGAGTGACAACTCCTGAAAGCTGTATCTTTGGAGCTCCCTGCACAACTTGCCTAAGAATTGTTCATTAATTATTTAACCTTAGGGAGGAGACTTGTGAATCTTCTACATTTTATGAACTTCCAGAGCACCGTGAACCCCAATCTATGAGGAAATAGCCATACAGTAGTGTAGCATTGACAGATGGCCATGTCCTATGGGACATTGCGAGTGTGAATGAAGGTGACCAGTATTTCTCAAACTGGCACAATCATCAAAAATAATGGGCTGGAAAGAAAGCTCAGTGGGTAAAGCACTCGCGTGCAAGAGTGAAGATCTGAGTTCGGATCTCCAGCACCCACATAAAAGCTGGGCACGAGGGCTGGAGAGATGGCTCAGTAGTTAAAGTGCTTGCCTGCAAAACCTAAGGACCTGGGTTCAATTTCCCAATACCCACATAAAGCATATGCACAGTGGTGCATGCATCTGGGGTTTGTTTGCAGCAGCTGGAGGCCTTGGAATGCCCATTTTTTTCTCTTTCTCTCTTCTCTCTTTCTCTGCTTGCAAATAAATAAATTAATTAATTAAAATAAAAGCTGGGCACAGTGTCACACATCTATAATGCAAGCACTCAGGAAATGTAGTCACAGGAGGATCCCTTGGGCTTGAGTCAGTTTAGCTCTGGGTTCAGGGAGAACTTTAGGTTCAGCAAGAGACGCTCACAAACAAGGTAAAGAACAGTTGAGGAAGATGCCTGTGGTGCTTCTAATGAAATGTCTCAAGAATTTATGTATTTTGAATACTTGGGCCCCAGCTGGTGGTGATTTGAGAAAGTTGTGAGGTCTTTGAAAGGTGGAGCCTTGCTGGAGGAGGTGTGTCACTGGGGGAAGGCTTGGGGGCTATACAGCCCAGCTCTGAGCCCAGTACTTAGACTACTTCTTTCCTGCTGGTATGACATGTGATTCAGGCTTCCTTGCCATGCTTTTCCTGCCATAATGGACCTTCTCCTGGAAACTGTAAGCTGAAACAAACCTTTCCTCCAATGAACTCTGGTTGGGTGTTTTATTCCAGCAACAAGAAGGTAACAATTACAACACCCCAGGTTGTTCTCTGGCCTCCACATCTACACACAAGTGCATGTACACCTCATATTCAGGAGCCTATACATGCACACATGAATCTATACATGTATGTTACATATGCATACAAATCAAGAAATAAGGAGAGTCTGACAATTTTTTTTATGCTGAGGTACATTCCTTCCCTTTCTAATTTTACCTAATGTGTTGAGAATTCTTATAATGAAAATATGCTAAATTCCACCAAATGCCTTTCCTGTATCTTTTGAGGTAATGATAAGATTTTTATCCATTTTGTTAATGTGATGCATCATATCTATTGATTTGCACATGCTGACTCATTATTGCACCCTAGGGGCGAATCTCACTTGATTGTAGTATATTATCCATTTAGTAGAATATTGAATTTTGTTGAGTCGTTTTACCTCTGTGTTCATCAGGATCACTACTATCCAGTAGCATTTCTGTCTACTGTCCTCATCTGGCATTGGCTTGCTGAGAATTCTGATCTTGTGAAATGAGTTTGAAAATACTCCCTCCTCTCCAGTTCTTGGAGGAGTTGAGAAGGATTGGTGCTGCTTATTATTTAAATGCTTTGTAAAATTCACTTGTGGAGCCTGGGCTTTTCTTCAATGGAAGGTTTCTTTGATACTGATTCTATCTCCTCACTTGTTGATTTGTTTCACTCATACTATCAAGAAAATGTATTTCGGGTCGGCAAATGTCCATCATCAATATAATCTTAATTTCCTGCATATTATCCAATTTTCTGAGTGATACTGTAATTACTTTGTCAAAAACACATGTGAATTCATGGAATAGTCAGCCTTTCAGAATTATGAGATTTACATTCACGTGCACGTATCACTTGACCATTTATTATCTAACAGGAATGTCCCCCAAATCAGACTTGTTGGTCATATACATTGTCAATATTTTCTCTCTTCTTTATCTTTTAATTTTAATTGTGAATATTTTCCTTGACATGAGATGTCTTAAAACTCCCATATTCAAATCTTTCCCTGATATATTAGGCTTTCAAAGGCCT
>PVHP010048884.1:0-12370 GCA_004024765.1 Zapus hudsonius
CGCTTTTGCCTCCTCACCCTATAAAATTCCCCCACCCCAGCCTGTGGGCGCGCTTGTCCTCCCAGAGACTAAGTCGCCCCAGGTACCTGTGTATCTGAATAAACCTCTTGCTGTTTGCATCCGCAGAAGTGGTCTCTCGCTGTTCCTTGGGAGGGTCTCCGCAGATTAAAGGACATCTCAAAGTGAGGGTCTTTCAATACAATATGTGATAATGGTCTGGGTGGGGAGAATGGGTAAAAAGAAACATGCACATATAGGCTTATCTCTCCAAACATATGCACTTTCTAAATCAGTCTCTCATTCCCCTACACTTCACTCTCAGGTATGTATGCATTCACCAAAACCACAGATACTGCAATGCGTTGTGAGCACAGTGATAGGTGATTTACTTCCCATTTACAAACTACAATTTAGCTTTTACCTTAGGTGGCGTTTCTTATGCTTATCTCAGAGATCAGTGAGAGGGATAGACAGACACCTAAAGAAGGCCATGCAGTGTGGCAGCTCCTTCCTTGGGATATGTCAAGGGATTTATGACGACACAGATGAAAAGTGTGAAAAGGAAAGTGATCAGTCAGGAAAGTTTATGGGAGACATAGTGAGTTCAAGCTGGAAGTGAGTAGGTGTTAGCTAGTCCAACGGAGGCATACTGGGGGAAGAGAACATGGCTCAGGCAGGCATGTTACGTTCCTCTAATGAAACATGGAATTAACCACAGCACCACATCTGTGGACTCACAGGAGCGGTCCAAGCTATGGTGGGAGGATTCAAAATTTCACACTGACATTAGCCATTTGTATCCACAATGAAAAGACAAAAAGTTATTTGCTATATTAGCCTTAATCTTATTAGATTACTGGAAGTGAAGCCAAATGTAAGTTTGATGTAATTATTTTAATTTGTAAACATAGGAACAAGTAAAACTAATAAAACACAACATTGGGAAGATACTGCAAAATGAATGGGAAGAAGTCACACATTTGTTCAGGTCTGCTGTGTATCTTTACTTCCTCTGATTTAAAGGAAGAAATATGTAAGTTTTTTGCCTATGAGATTCTAAAAATGTTCTTACATTTATTTGCACATTCACTTACCTATTTGCTGCTATGGTCACCATCCCATATTTCTCGGATAAGAAGTATTTTGAAACACCTGTGATATGAGAACACTATGATCTATCTGTTAATGTATTATACATAAGGACAGTTTGAATCTATTTTATCTAAACCTGTGCTGTCTATTCAACTGTGAGTTTGCATAAAAGACTTATTTCTATTACCCTTAGAGTACATGACATTTTATCAAAAGTGACCCATGTGCTTCCGTGTGTTTGTGCTACGATGATGCCTCCTGGGTGTCCCACAACAATGATCCTGTGTCTTCTGAGGTGAAGTTAATGTTCTTTCTTTTGAAGACTGTGAGTTTGTGAGATCACACACTAGGTAGCTGAAACTCGAAACATCATAAAGGTATTTTCAAAACTCAGGCATTCTGTGAATGAGACACGGAATGAATTTCATGCGCATCAGCTCCCTGGAGCCTTGTCACAATAGATAAGCCGCATGGAAGGAAGCAGCATTACTTCTTGTGGGCTGCTGAGCTGAGGAGTTAATAATTGAATCATAATTTCACTCCAGGACATAGAAGCTACTACCGCCGGTTTCTTTGATCCCTTTATCCATAATAGCAAAAGGAGAAACGGATTTAAATCAGACCAACTGACGAATACATTCATGGGTATACTCCTACAATTTGGTTTAAATACTCACAGTTACTTCCTTAGGGTAGCTTCTTGCATCAATCACACCATCTGATTACTAATATATTTCATGTGTGTGGTAGATTAACCGTTTCAATGGTCTCAATTCTTCAGCAGCAGCCCTGTGCAAGGTGATTTAGCAGTCCTCAGCATGAGGGCGAGTGTTTCCCTGGTGATTCATCCAGAGTTGGACCATGTCACTTGGTTTGGCTGCTGCCTTGCAGGTTGTGATGAATGGAAGTAGAGGCTTGGGACAGCTTTAACCATTCCCATTTTCTCTTTTGTTCCTGTTTTTGCTATGAGTCCATGCCCAGCCTAGCTGGCTAGAGCAGAGACTTGAGGCCCACATGCCCATTCTACTTTAGTTGGTAACCAGCCAACTAACCAATGTGACTCTTCTGACAGTGACGACATGAGGATAGATGTTGACCAACTGTGATGGCTAGGTTTTGTTGTCAACTTGACCTTTTTAGTCATCTAAAAAAAAAGTCATCCTCTGTGGAGGTTTACAGGAAGGCAGCCTCTCAGTAGGGGGCAGGATGTAAGGAAGCTAGGGAGAGCTAGAAATAAACATCCTTTCCTGTGTGGGCAGTGCAGGAAGGAAATTCCACAGACTCAGGAAGCCATTAAGTCTGGGAAAAAGTTGTAAGACCTCTACCCTAAGGCTATATAAGGGGAAAGAAGATGTCTTTCCTTAAATCCCCTGCCTGTTTGCTGTCTGTGTGCAGTGTTGGTGATGTGGAACTTCCCCTGCATCTGTACCTTCAATAAATAATTTCCTCCCATAAACTGTGCCTGGTTTAGAGATTCATCCCAGTGGTGTGTGGCTGGCAACAACACCAACACTGCTTAGCTCAACCCAGGCCTGATGAATCTTGCCAACCCATACATTAAATTCATATTTGCTAACTGGTGACATCATGGCTTTGTGCTTGTTACACAGCTGTGCTGTGACAATACATAGCTGACAATTTCTCTTTCTTTTTTTTAAAAATTATGTTTTTTATTTCACTTAGTGAGATTATCAACATTTCCATTAATTTTGTATCAGTGACATAATTTCATTCTCTGTTGTAGAGCTTGAAATCTATCAGCAACTCAATGTTCATCACAGGACCTCTGTTTAATTGTATTTTGATATAAACAATACAAATATATTGCTTGAATATGATGTTTACAAAGTCACTTTAAAATGCCTGAAATAAAAGATGTATGCAAATTTTTCAAACATTCAGATCAAATATCTATTCATAAAATTCAAGGTTAACTTGAATACATATGCAAGTAGATGAAAAGTGAACATTTTGTCCAACATAATATGAAGTAAAACCTATGAGAGGTAATGATAGTACCTTATTTTTGATGTGAATTGGTTCCAATTTATAGATTCTGTGATATTTGATAAACCCTATAACCCAAATATCAGTTTCCCATTTCTAATAACATAATAATCTCTTTAGTTTATGGTTTTTCCTATATTGCCTAGTGCTTCATATATTCATTGAAAATAATTTAAAAAGACATAGAATATATAAATAAAGAATATATAAATAAAGATATCTATGTATGTATTATTTAGTCATGAACTATTTTGCTGTCCAAAATATTTGAAAAAACTATGATTAAACATCTAAGGAAGAATTTATTCAATTTTCAAACACTCTGCCTCTGTGTGTTTTCTTTATTTTTTAAAACTTATTTATTGTTAATCATTAGAAACACTGTATGAACGAGTCTTGTGAAGGTACCCCCATTTCCCTCCTCCCTGCCCCCCACCCTCTGAAGGTCCTCCTCAGTCAGCAAGATTGCTGGAATGGTCTGAGCAGGGAAAGGGTTATAAATTGTGTAAGCAGTAGCCAGTTTTTGTTGTTGTTGTTGTTGAGGGGTGCAATGTCTGTATATCTCTTCCTAGACCATGGTTCTTACAATCTTTCACTCCTCTTCTGCAAGTTTCCCTGAGTCATGTTAGGTGAGTTTTAAGTCTACTTTACGGTTGAGATCTTAAGAGTGTTTGGATTTTCGCTTTGGACTATGTTGGGTATTCTCACTGTCTGTCTCCTTTACCCCTTTTATATGTTATCTGACTTCCTGTGAAGGTAGCTCTCTTGCTCATCTCGCCACTTCCTCAAAGGTTTCGTTGGGCCCTAGATGATGAGCTAGGACTGGTCTGTCTCCTGCCTGAGTGTCAACTCTCATCTCAGAGGGAGTTTGGAAGCATTCCCTTTCTATAGTTACACAAAAAAGCTTAATGAATAGTGGTTTCAGTTCTGTGATGAAAGTTTGGTAGAATTCCACTGAGAATCTATCAGGTCCTGGAATTTTCCTTTTGTCAAGGTTTTTGATTACATTTTCAATCACAATAGATGTGATTGGTTTATTTAGGATCTTTATTTGCTCAGGGTTTAGTTTTTGTAGGTGGTAGGTGTTAAGGAATTTATCCATTTCTTCCAGGTTCTCCAATTTTGTGTAGTAGAGGTTTTGGAAGTATGATATGATGATTCTTTGAATTTCATTGGGATCTGTTGTGACCTCTCCCTTTTCATTTTGTTGATTTGGGACTTCTCTTTTATCATTTGATTCAATTATCAGGAATTTGTCCATCTTGTTTATTTTTTTCAAAGAACCAGCTCTTCATTTCATCTATGTTTTAAATTATTTTCTGTGTTTCCATTTCATCGATCTCAGCTCTGATCTTAATTATGTTTTTTTTTTCATTTTGAGCTCCTAGGGTTGCATTGTTTTACCTTTTTTAATGCCTTCAGGTGGGTGGTTAGATGCTTCATTTGAGATCTCTGTCTTTGTTATGAAGGCATTTAGCACTATGAATATTCCCCTTAGGGCTGCCTTCATTGTGTCCCTTAAGTTTTGGTATGCTGTGTTTTCATTATCATTTAGTTCAAGAAATTTTTGCAATTACCTCTTTGATTTCTTGAATGACCCATTCATTGTTTAGAAGCATATTGTTCAGTCTTCAATAGTTGGTGTATTTTCTGTTGCATCTCCCATTGTTAATTTCCAGCTTAAAAGTATTGTTTTCCACTCTGATACAGGGGGCTATATCAATCTTCTTGGATTTATTGAGACATGTTTTATCTCCTGATATTTTATCTATTTTGGAAAAGGTTCTGTGAGTTACTGATAGGAATGTATATTCTGTAGAATTGGGATGGAATTTTCTGTAGATGTCTATTAGGTCTGGTTAATCTATGGTGGTGTTAAGATCTATTATTTCTCTGGTGATCTTCTGTTGGGATGATCTGTCGTGCACTCCCCCTGGAGCACCCTGTCCCCCTCTACTGTGCTTCTTTAAATACATATACTTTACTGTCAACAAAAGATTTGTTGTGATTCCTCATGGATACTAAAATGTGCTAATAATGCTCATGTCACATTTCTGAGATCATTTTGTATTTGCATGTGATGCTCTGAATCATCTGTAGGTGATTTATAATGCAAAATGCATTGCAAATTCCATGCAATTAGAAACTTTACTCTATTGTTTTGGGGGCTAATAATGAAAAACATTTTTTCAAGTATTTTTGACTTGACACACATGTCAAATTTATTGGTATGAGGGCAGGTTGTAATTATAAAATGAATTGTAATTTTCACTATGATCATATTTTATGCTTTTGTCACATGTACCACGCCATCTACGATCTCCTATCATCTTACTAGCTTTTATAGCATACTGTTATTGACAGTTTTCGTACATGTACATAATGTATTTTGATCATAATTCCTTCACATTATTTTCTTTTGTTCCCTCTCCTCTATGTATCTCCATATAACACTTTATTTCATAAGTAGTTCCTCCTCTAGTTTGTTGACTGTTTTTGGTTTTCCTCTATCATTCATGACTACATATTGATAGACCCAATATTAGGAAAATAACAACAGGTGCTGTGAGGTATAGCATGCAATGGCCACTTTCTGTCCAGAAGGTAGCATTCTTCTCATCCTTTGGCTCTTAAATTCTTTTCATTACTTTTGTTGAAAAATCCCCTGAGCTTTTGTGGGTACAATAAGCATGTCTTACTTGTGTTGAACAATGCACTTCCATTTCTCAGAGCATTGGTAATCCTTGTGTCTCTCCAGTAGCTACTGGCATCAATAAAAATAAGGTTCTTTCGCTGACAATGGGAACAGCACTAATCTATGGATACAAATGTAAATATTTAGAAGACAATTTACACCAATTTAGATGACCCCAAATGCTCATTTCAATAAACAATAGTATAGCGACCCTCTAGGGCCTTCCAGCACTGCACTAACTGCCATCTGGGGGCTGGTTACCATTCCAGACCTCGAAGGGTCTCTCGATGCTGATCGATGGCATTCTGTGGTTTCTTCAGCAACAGGGTTTTGCCTCAGGCGTGGGGAGGGCATTCAAGAGCTTTGACAGAATTCTGTTTTATTTTTGGAACCTCATGGGAATGTGCCAGTTTTGAGGAATACCACTGAGATATTTCATAGAAAGTCTCACTTTGTCTCGTTTCCCATGACAAGTCCCATGTAACGTGTTGTGTGTGTGGAAAGGTTTAAGAGTCAAAGAAGTATTTTCCTCACATCACATCAGGAGTACATGCAGTCACATGACTTACTTGATGACATGAACATAGATGCTGTGTCTTCAAGCATCACTTTTCATCTTTATTTTGAGACAGAGACTTACAAAGCTACCCAGGCTATCTTTGAATCTAAGCAGTAGCTAAGGCTAGCCTTGAACTTATGATACACCTTCTTCAGCCTACTGAGTAGTATGATCTGTTGGCCTGTGCCACCAGGCTTTACATAAGTGGCTCCATCATATGCTTTGTAGTTTCCAGTTTTCCACAGGAAAAAAAATCTCCACAGACCATCAAAATAATGAGACCACAAATTCAAAATGTACCGAATATATCTTGAACATTTGCATGTTTTAATTAACTATGTTATATAGCATAGGCAAAATTGCATTATATTTCCTCTAACAATAGAAATAGAAAATAAATTAAAAAATGAAAAATTTGGAGGTAGAGAATCATCTAAGCATACCTGGAATTTACTCTGTAGTCTCAGGGTGGCCTCGCACTGATGGTGATCCTCCTACCTCTGCTACCCTGGTGCTTGGATTAAAGGTGTGCGCTACAGGCTGGAGCAGAGTAACTTTTCACTATTAAAGATATTTGTATTTATTTGTTGAGAGAGAGAGAGAAAGAGAGAGAGAGAGGGAGAGAATGGTGGGCATGGACATGGCAGGGCCTCTTGCTCTGGCAGCAAGCTTAGGGGTTATTGTGCCACGTTGTGCATCTGGCTTTATGTGGGTACTGGGGAATGAAACTCACACTGACAGACTTCACAAACAAGCATCTGTAATCACTGAGCAATCTTCCCAGCTCTATTTTTGATTAATCTAAGTAGAACATAAATCTCTGGGTTATAGGCCTGTTGTCCTATATACACTGTATCCTTCAACAGGAATATGTGAGAAGCTACTTACAGTCACTAAACTTCCTTTCTGTCCCATGGTTCTAGGATAATCATGTGTATCATTATTTTTGCTGAATTTATATTCTATGATCTGGCTGATGCTACCTATACTGTTTCAAACACAAAACTCTCATTACCCTGTCAACTATGTTACTATGACAACTCGTGTTCCATGATGAATCACCACAGTATTTAACAAAATGGATTGCAGAGGAAACTGAGAGGGTCCCTCTGGAAACGTTTGGGAGATAGCTAAGTCAGTAAAGTGCTTGCCTCTCAGGAAAGAGGACCTGAGATCAATCTCCAGAACCCATGTGAAAGCTGAGCAAGGTGGCACGTGTTGGTAATCCCAGCCCTGGAGAGTTGAAGATAGGTGGATGATGGGGTTACCTAGATAACAACTGTGATATATTGGCAAGCTCCATGGCAATGAGAAAACTTGTATCAAGGTGGATGGCTACTGAAGAATGACACCTGGGTTGTCCTTTGGCCTCCACATGCATTTGCACTAATGTGTACGTGCACTTGCACTCACACAAATACACACATGTAAGAAGACATAATGAGGTGTGTGGGGCCTGTGCAACCCGGGAGGCTGAGCCCAACATGGTTAGGCACCAGAATATTTGGGTCTGATGCTCCAATAAGGTGAGGTGCACTGAGCTTGGAACCCATGTTTTCAATGCACCAGTGTGTTTGGGACCTGTGCTTAAGGGAAACCATCATGTGTGGAGCCTGGGCACCCCAAACTGGTGAGGGTCACAGCATGTTTGGGGCTGAGTATGCATGCAAGGCAGTGAAGGACACAATGAATTTGGGACCTGTGCTCTGAGGCTCCAGTGTGTGAGGGCCCTGTGCACCCCAGGCTGGTGAGGGATGTGACAGGCTTGGGGGCCTGTGAGCCTACTTTGTGCCGCCTATCTTCAACAACATCTATAGAATCAGCCACCATCCCAAAGTGACTGGCACACTTAATAGCTCCACAACCTGTGGATAAAATGCTATCCTACTTCAATCGGGTTTGAAACAGAACACTCACTGAAGAAATAAGACCTTTGTTCCCCCAAGACTCCCCCCCCACAATACCTGCATACTGGCACCCCCATGGTGCCTCAGTCCCACCACACTTAGGAAGCACAGAGATATCGGGCAGGCACTTGCCATGGGGGTATCAGTGAGCTGCACAATCTACTCATCTGGGGGATGGTGGGGGAAAAGGAGAAAATGCCGCGCTCCAGAACTCCCCCAGCCCTAGAGGCAAGACATACGTGGTGACTATAGCCAAATGAGATTTCTGACCTCCAAAGCAACTTTTGGAGCCTCCCACCGGCCTGAAATTATTGGCACACCTGTAACCTCCACGACCCACACATCACTGGATAGAACACCATCCCACCCCAATCCTGTTCAGACACCAAACAGAACACTCACTGAAGAACTGACAAGGGCCAATATATGCTCCCTCCTTAAGAAAATTAGACTATTTTTCCTAAAATGGGTAGACCCCAATGCAAAAAGAGAAAAATAAACCAAGCTGACAGCTCACCTCTGAGGTCACCCAGTTCCACAATGGAAATCACCACCAAAAATATAGGGGAGACAACAGGAATACAGTCCTAAAATGAGAGTTCAATAAGGTCAGGACATAAATGAAAGGAAACTCTAACCAAGATAATAGCTGAACTGGAAAGTTTCAGCAAATGCATAAGTGAAGTGGACCAGAATAAGATCATACAGAACACACTATTCATCAAGAGGCTTAATGTAATTGAGGAAAGTCAGAGGGACCTCAAAAGAGGGATGAACAAATTGAAGGTAAGTCAACAACTAGAGGATCTCAATAACATGCTGATTAAGCTGAAAGAAGACATGAACAAATGCAAGAATAGATTTCAGGAACCCTTAAGAACATCAAACCTCGACCTGAAACTGGATTCAACAAAGAGATCAATACAATACAGAAAAATGCAACAGAAAACAAAAACAAAGCAAAACAAAACAAAACAAAAGCTGCTAATTCTGCAATACCAGAGTTAATAATCTGGAGGACTGAACCTCAGACCTGGATCAGGATTTTTAAAATATTGATAATGTTTTAAAAAACAAAAATCATTGAACAAAATATGAGAGAACTGAGGGACACCGTAAAATAACCAAACATCTGGATCACGGGGATGCCAGAAGGGGAAGAAATCCAGGCCAAAAGTATATAGAACATATTCAGCAAAATTACTGAAGAAAATTTTTCCAATCTTGAAAAAGAGTGGCCCATTTGGAAACAAGAAGCTCACAGAATACCAAACAGACAGAACCAAAGAAGAAATTCTCCAAGACACATCATAATTAAGACTACGCATTGAAAGCAAAGAGACAGTGTGGTTACACCCAATATAATCTCACCAAATTAACAATGCTTATCCCATTTGACCTGTGCTGATCTCAATCTCTGTTGGAGAATATGTTTTATAACAGATTCAAAACAGATGTATGTTTAAGTTTCAAAACAGATTTATTTTTCAGAAGGCAGTGAGAACCGAGAATTCTAACAAGGAATGGCAAACTTCCTGGCACTAGATGAACCACGCATAGCAAATCACCTAGGGCCCAGTTGAAACCACAGAGGAAGCGTAGAGATGAGCAAAAGTGCTGCTCCACAGTGAGCCCATCAACCTGCACAAGCATGATGGAGACAAACACTGAGGACACTCAAAATATTCCAGAGCAGAATTCCAGAAGCAGCTAAGGGGTCAACACTACAATAGTCTTCAACTCACCCACCATGGCTCAGGGAATTTTACTGAAGAGGAGGCAGCAATATTGTAAAAGCCATAGTGGTAGGGGTGGGGGGATACCCAGCAACACTGCCTCCCCCTGAATGACTGTCTGTTGCTAGCACAACTCATAGCCCTCAACCCTGTGGTGTAGGCTAGCAATATTGCAGAGGAGAGCCCTCAGTGGAATGGGGGCAGGGGGAGGGAAATGGGGGTATCAACACAGGACTTGCTCATACAAAGTTTCTACTTCTTAGTAAATAATAATAGTAAAAATATTAAAATAGACATAAAATGAAAGCAAAACAGACAAAAAATGAGAGCAAATGCTCTCATTTTTCATTTCTCTAGATTAGAAGTACAGAGGAGCAAAATATTTTGTATTTTATAACCTGAAACAAAGATTTGTTACACAGTAGTTTGTTTCTTGGTGTACCGATGGATAGTACTGTCTCTCAGATTCTGAAGCTTTAATGGGAATAACATTGATGATACTTTACTGATGAATTCATGACATAATTATTTTCTTGAGCTCTGACTGGGTAGAAGAACGTCTCTCACACACTACCATAAAACTGTTAACGCAAAACCTAGTTAAAAATATAGAGTTAACTCAACCCCTGGGATCTAACTCAATATTATGTTCATAAATCATGTAAAGTTATTAACATGGTGAGTATATGACAGTAAGTACTCACTTTCTGATCTTAAGTTCTGGAATTTCTGGTATCTTGAAGAATACAGCAGTAAGAAATCTTCTGGATGAAGTGTTTGCACTACTATGTAGTCAGGAAGGTGAGTGCAACAGTTAGCTTCTTGTTGCTTAGAGTTCCAAAGGAAAACCTCACTGTGGTCGACAAAGCATGGAACAGTGAGCCAGGGAATAAAGACTTACCACTTCTACAAGGAGGAAGCAGCAAGAATGACCTAACAAGCACTGGCAAAGCAGGCTATCAAATTCCACACCCCTTCCCTGATGGGGGACACACCTCCTTCAGCAAGGCTCTACCTCCCAAAGGCTCCCCCAGCTGGAGATAAGGTTTAATCACAACACTTGAGCCTATGGGTGACATTTCACATTCAGTCCACCACAGTAAGTTTTCTGGGTAAGTTCTGCATCTTACAATCATTGTATTCCTCACATGAAGGACAGGGAGTGACAAAGCACAATTGATCAATAAACATGTTCCAAAAAAAATAAAATAAAAGGTCCAATACACCTTACTTGTTTTTTTCTTTCTCTTTTCCTGCAAATTTTGTTTTTCCTAGATAAATTTATTCCCTATATTTTAATGTAGTTTACTGGGTGCTAGCAAGGCGATGCATATGGAAAGAGAAATAAATTGGGTCTCTTTGAACATTATCCAAGAATAGACAAAATACTTCAAAGAATTACCTAAATGTGGGAAATGCTGATTGGGTAACTGTTACATACTCTACTGTCACAGTGAGTCTGGTGGTGTGCTCCTCTTAATGGTACTACTTTCTGCACTTCTCAGACTTTGCAGCTCTTCAAGTTCTCGGTCCCATTAGTCTCTCACCTAAAGTCTGACTTCTTGTAAGATTCTTGCCCTTATCTGCCCTTTACATGAACACATCAAGACCATCAAATGTGTGGTATCAAAGGTCAACTGCTTCTAAGATATTGAGTGCTTCTCTGCAGCTGAGGAAAAGTCGACGTTTGATAAATCCTCTGACAGTGATCATTTATTAGCCACATAAAAGAGTTGCTCTCCAACAAGGAGAAAGAGTGAAAAGAGGAAACTTTAATTGAGCCTCTTTGTCGGAAGTCTGGGAAAGTTCAACAAAAATAATGGGCTGGTTCTGTGTCTCAAGTTTATTTTGTTTTCTCTTTCACTGACTCTTCTTCTCATGCTCCCTTGGATTCGCTTCAAAGATGGCACAGTGTATCGTTATGAAGTATCCAGTGCTCTTCTCCAGGGCTGGGACACTTCTTCCAGTTATGATTCTTTTCTGACTGTCAAAACCTCAGAGCCTAAGTAAGTTTCATTTTAGAGGAGACGAAACAACTGCCAAAGCCTCAGCAAAAAGTTTCTCTCTCTAGTTATTAGCTCTTTTAATAGCTAAATTTATGTATAAATAACATTAACACTAAACACGTGTGGAATCTTGCTCATTGTAAATGTTGCATCTTTATTTTCATTTTGATTCTTTCACATCTTGGAAATATTAAACACTAAGCATGTCTGTGTATTTTGCTATCATTTTTCCTCTCTCCCTCCTTCCCTTCCTCCCTCTTTCCTTCCTTCCTTCCTTCCTTCCTTCCTTCCTTCCTTCCTTCTCTCTCTCTCTCTCTCTCTCTCTCTCTCTCTCTCTCTCTCTCTCTCTCTCCCTCCCCCTCCCCCCC
>PVHP010048885.1:0-12364 GCA_004024765.1 Zapus hudsonius
CTCTCTCTCTCTCTCTCTCTCTCTCTCTCTCTCTCTCTCTCTCTCTCTCTCTCTCTCTCTCTCTCTCTCCTTGAAAATGAATAAATAAAATAGGTAAATAGATTAAAAAAAGAAACCTCCATGAATGAATGGGTAGACAATCCTCAATTATAGGAAATCCATTTATGTATATTGCAACCCTTTTTATTTAATTCAACACATGATGATTTTTAATTCCAAAATACTATCATTTGTAACATTAATGGGTACAAATGTGTGCCACTAAAAGATATTATAAATAACCACAAATCCTCATTACAAATCAATTAAAGATGTTTGTTTCATTTTATCTGTTATCTCCGAATTTATTGCTTTTGTTTCAAATCTTAGTTTATTAAATAAACAGTATTTCTGTCAATTCTGTGGTAGTTTAAAGAACTTTTTATCCATAGGCACAATGTTAATTTTCAGCAATTGATACTCTTCATTAATCTTATGAATACCATTTTCTATACATTCCCTGCTATTCTGTTCCTTTTCAAACTGACATTGCAGCTGTCTGGCCAACCAGGCAGTACCTTTTCATATCTGTATGTGGTATAGACAAAGGTTATTTTCTAAATCCTCCATGCCTTTCTTTAGATAAAATAAACTCACTACTTTCTTTAATGTTTAAACTCCTTTGATGATTACTCTGAAAAACAATACTCAGATGAGCTCTCTTTCAGTTCCTTAATTAATGAGAAACTGTGGTAGATTCTTAGGTGTTTTATTAAAACTTCTAACTTGGATTTCCAGCTATCTGGCTGAAGGAGATGTTGTGGGGGGTGGTGTATCCTGGAGTCCAGCCCTAAGTTGTCACTATGTGTGGATCTGAATTCCAGCACAATGGTATGCAGAGAGGTTTGAGCTCTGGGGGGGGGGTCTTGCTTGCTGCTGCTTTAGTGCTTGTTGCTTTGGAGTATTTGCTGGCTGGTGCTGTGGTGGTCTTTCTCTGCTTGGCTCTATGAAAGTGAGCAAGTTTCTTCAACAATTAATGGAATTTGGTTTTGTAAACTTGAAAGAACTCCTTTCTCTCTCTAAATTGTGTCCCGTTTGTATGTTCATTCCAGCAACAAGAAACTCTACAATTGTCAGCTACTACTTGAACTTTATACCAATACCCTTGATACTAAACCCATGTACTTTCTTCAATAAAATGTAAATTCCCCTTCCAGCTTTGCAAATCTCCAATCTGAGTTTGCCTATGAGGTTGCTTAGTTGCAACTCTGTATTTCTTTGTCTGAGAATGTATTTCTTCTATAGTGTGTTTCAGTGAATACATTTATTTAATAAATATACTTATAATCTCTTTTTTGTTTGTTTTTTAGGTAGGTCACACTAAAGCCCAGGCTGACCTGGGTGGTCTTGAACTCATGGCAATCCTCCTACCTCCGCCTTCCAAGAGCTGGGATTAAAGGTGTTTGCCACTAAAGTTTTTTATATGGAGTCATTACTTCTGACCAGTCAGTCATCACCTTTTTTAATAAGATGATTGTGTAGATTTTTCCACTGTCCCATAATAAATACCCATGGCACCTTGCTTTCACTCTCAAATGTGTACTGGTTTGAATAATAAAACCACATGGACATTGCTGGGATGCTCAATACATTAGTCACCAGCTATATGTTGTACTAAGAAACTTAAAGGTGGCCAGTCCATGCACATTTAATATTATAACATACATATTAAAATATGGAGATGGAATATGTGAAATTAAGAATACAGGCTCTATCATAGTTTTAAAATATTAATTAAACATTATGCTAAGAGTTTTGAAACGTTGGGCTAAATAAAATACACCACTGAAATCCATTTGCTTGTTTCTCTTTAATTTTAATTGCAATGTTAGAATATTTATAATTATTTGTCACTTGGATTTGTAACTTGGATTATATTTTCTTTTGACAGTACTGTTTTCTACATAAACATGTTTATGGACTCTTTTCAAGTGAAGATGTATAAGCTTATATTTCATGCACATATAATTTGAAGTAAAACAAGAATACTGAAACATTCTTTTTATTGTATTATTATTGTAGCTGTTATATTTTAGAAAAATTCTTAAGATCATTTATCAGTTCATATGCAAAAAATGGGATGATTAAAATTAAAAATTGGATCATGATCCAATGAGATGGAGAAAAAGTTAAAAGAACTCCAACAATTTTGAAGTAAATTTAAAGGACAAAATAACATCCTTTACTTTGGAATCATTTATGCAAATTTGGACAATGCTAAGTTTTGTTTCATAAATGATATAGAAAACAATTTTATAAAACCTTTCTTATAAGAATACAAAATGGACCATGCTATTTGTTCTGATTTAAAATTACATAAAGATAACTTCTAGAACAATGTTAATTGGTAATTCTAACAAATGACTTGATTCATATTAGTGCATTTCTTGACAATAAAAGCAATTTGCTAAGTGAAAACTGAAGATATAAACAAACTTGGAGGTAGCCAACAATTTATAAGCATTTTGCCAGATATAAGGCAGTAATTTCACCCACTTAGGGATCTTTGGAAAAGTTGACCATATAATCAAGTGTTGTATGCATATCAAATAGGAGTTTGAAACAACTGAAACACATGGAAAAATTATCAGTTGGAATATATAGTTTTGATACTAATCCCAGGAAATATCATTTGGAAATAAAGTATTCAACAGTAAAATGATGTTAACAGAATAATTGAGGCTGATGAAGAGGAATTGGTTTGAGTCAGTAGAATTAGAAATCAGATATTTAATACATCTGTCTATGGTATTTATTTGCCTATTTCAAGACCCAAATGATAGCAGATCCTTCAAATCATTTGTTTGTGTCCTGTACCATTCTCAGACTAGCATTTGCATTGGCTTTCTTTTAGCTTCTTGGTCTTTGCTTCTCTCTCCACTATGAAGATTCTTCTGGAACTATTTTTTTATGTCAATTCATTGTAAAGGGCAAATTAAACTTGTCTTTAATTAGGGAGGTGAGAATTCTACCATTTAACGACCAATGCCCTTAAATTCTTCTTTAATTAGAGATGCTTCCCCTGGCCTTTCTGTCTAGGTCTATTTTTTTTTCTACCCTTTTGGACATTTTTCAATAATTCTATGCTAATGGATAAAACATTTGACAATATCATCATTTTACATTTGTTTATTTAGTTATGCATTTATTTATGTGCTTAGGGTCTTTCTCCTGCACTGTTATTAAATGAGATGAGACATGTGTCAATAGTTGCTAATTCTATTCTTCTAAAGATTAGTTACTCTGTAGTAAATGGTACCTCTCAAAATTCATTTTTGAAGACATAGCAGTGTAACTATATTTGGAGAAAGGCCTTTAGAAAGCAATTGTATGTAAAGGAAGTTATAAGGGTAGATTCCTTATCCCAAAGAGATGGTGGCATTATAAAAATGAGGGAAATCTCTCTACCCTCATTCCCTATTCCCTCCATTCTCTTCATGTCTATGCACTAAAGAAAGTCATGTGAGGACTAGCGAAAAGACAGCCATCTGCAACCCATCAACAGAGTCATTCAGGGAGTTGAACTCCATGATATGTTCATTCTGGAATTTGCAAACCCTTGAACTGTGAGATAATATATTTATATTGCTTAAGGCACCCAGTCAATAGTATATACTGTCATCAAGATAACTAATATACAATGCTTTTTTGAGGGAAAAAATGGGTATATATTTATATGTAAATATATTTAATTATTATGGTGTTATTATGTTCTAAATCTGAGATTTAAGTATAAATCTAAAGTAAGTTTTCTTGATTTTTTTTGACAGAAGATTCCACTATGTTGCCCAGAATGGACTGGATTACAATATCCTCCTACCTCTGTCTGACATGTGCTGACCTAAATACATATTTGTTACAAAAAAATACATATGAATTATTCCTTTAATTCACAGACAAAAAACTATGGGTTCCATGATTTAGTTATGTTTAAATATGCAAATTCTAGAGTTTTTACATTTGCCTAATAAAATAAAACCATTTGTCATATTCTTTTAATAGTATATATATATATATATATATATATATATATATATATATATATATATATATATATATATATATATATATTCCTGGGTTTATTTACTTCCTTGTTAATGTTTAAAAACAGAAGGAAAAGCCACAAATACCTTCACCTATTATTTTTTTTCTTTAAGAATCACTTTGTATTGCCCACCATCATCTGAATTCAATAAATTTCCTAGACCAACCTTCTAACTTCTGAATCACCAGTCATTGTTCATTTAAAGTATTCTTGCTAGAGTATGCAAATTAATCCTTCTTCATATTAAATACACTCATCAATGTATCATTAAAGATTCATGCTGGAAATCTTAAACTATCCTCCAATAAACTTCCTTTTTCTTGGGAACACTGCAAAGGTCATACTAATCATGGGAAAAGTTCAAGTTATATTCATTATAGTCTATCTCTAGTTTTCACAAATTTATAGATAACCTCTCTTAATCTATTTCTAGGTAACTTTTGTAACACTTCCACCTTGTTGGTCATTGCTGTCCTTGTTCACCTTCTTCTTACCACCCTGGAGATTTTGCATATTTCAACTACTTGACCTTGGCCTCCTATTTGTTTAGTATATGGGAAGCTCTGGCCATATTCTTCAGGCATAGAGTATAGAGCAATTTCCTGTTTCCTTTTTCTACGCTTCCAGATGCACTGAGAAAGCTTTGAATGTTGTTTGTATTAACGGCTTCTGGCTCTCTTGTTTTCTGTCAACTTCTCTGACCCTGATTTTTTCTGGCCTAAATGAGGTAAAAGTCTGGCTTGACTTTCCTGGAGATTCTTCTACAGAGCAACCTCATTAGTGAATTACTCACATTAGCCAATTTTGAGTGTAAGTATATTCCGCTTTATATCTCATTGTAAAGCATGTGGACTTGCTGATAGTTGAATTGTGTTTTTAGCTATATGTATGAATCCAATTTTTCAAGATATGATGTATTTGCTGGTAAAAAGAAAAATCACCAAAATATAGGCCTTGCTATATAATACAATATATAATATAAGTAATATATAATATAATATGATATACTATAATATATAACATAAGCAGGAGATGCTTTCTGCATGTCCATACTGTATTGTTCATTTACAAAGTGATAAAATTAAGCAATTATGTATAAATTACATGGCCAAAATGTCAGATTATAGTGCACATAGAGTATTCATTTAAGTTGATTCTTTTGCTTATATTTTGATCTCTACAGTTCTATGCTTAACTTTGGAATGTCAACATTTTATTACTAAACCCTTTGCTATAAGTCCTCTTACATATTGTCAAGAAATGTTCCAAATGGAAGGAGGGAAAATTCTTACCATGCACATTGTTAACTGGCTTTTAATTGCTTCTGGCTCTGATGGGGAGGTGGCCTGCATTTTTAGCCAGCTTTCTGAAGCAGTTGTCATCTGTTCCAGTTGTTGTAGCTGATTATAGAAAGTGATGATGCTGTTCTGATATTCTAGCCAGTGAAGCCTTTCACTTAGCAACTGGCAGAACTCTTTCCACCGGGTGTTCAGTTGTTTTGAAGCTTGTTTGATACTTTCAGCATTAATACCCTCTAGAAAGAAAGAAAATAAAGTATATCTCATGAAACCACAGACTAAAAGACAATCTGAAAAGAAATATGAATCAATTATAAATATTTTAGGTATATAATCTTCTCAAAATTATTTTTTGTTATTTTAATTATAATATGAACTTAGTAGTGCTTAACTTTTCCCTTCTTTCGTCTTGGTCCCTTCTGCCTTCCTGCCCCTCTCAAATTCATTTAATTGTTGAAAAAGATAAAAGTGATTTGTGGGGGGGTGTAAGTGACTGCACATGAACAAGCATGTGGAGACAAGGAGTCAATGCCGAGTATCTCCCTCCATCATGCTTCATCACAAAATGTTGATTTAAAATCTTAAATTAGAAAGTTATAGACTTGCACCACATTGGAACAAACACATGTCAAAATAATAGAGACATATAATATAAAGTAGTATATTTGAAAAAAGAAGTGACTGATGTTTTGATGATACTTGTTCATATACAAGTAATATTTTAGAATGATGTCTCTGAATAGATGTTTACATATGATATATATATATATATATATATAGTTAAAATATATGCTCTATAACTAATGTTCACTTATATTTTTAAATACATCTGAGAATTCATTGAACTATTACTTTCTCACTTAAAAAATAAATAAACATATAAGACTGAGTGTTCTATTTTTATGCTATTAATGTCCACTGATCAAAGGAAGTAAAACAAGTATTTGGAAAAATATATTTGTTTCTCTGTAAAAACAAAGATTTTTTTTTGTTTACAAATTTGGGAGTTTATTTAAAGTTTCAAATTGCCTATAGAAAAACTAAATCAGGAAAATTGTATAAAGAGCAAATGGAAATGCAAGTACACAATTAGCTCTTTTTAGTAATCACTTTCTCTTAGGAATAAGTAATTTATTTTCTTAAATGATGTCATAATTGCCATATAATGGTATGCATAGTTAGGCCAATTTTAGTGTAAACATGTACACAAAATTAATGCATAGTTTCAACACACTATGCAATTGGTTAAAATATTGTTACTGTGTAAAGTTAGTTCATATAATTTAGATATTTTAGGTATATTATTTTGTATGCAACACCCTTGGTAAATGGAATTATACAAAAATTAGATTATATATGAAATCATATATTTAAAACATAGATATATATATATTTTTTCATAGGTATATATTAACTGAAAACTTTTCTTGAAATACTAAGTAACTGATTATTTGATATTTCAACATTTATGCACAAAGATTTCCAAGTGAGTAAAAGCTTACTGTAAAATTATTGTTCAACATTAATAGACCTAAGGAATAAAATTATTTAGAAAAAAAATTGGTTTCAAGAACCTAAATCTACGAATGTTCATTTTTTCTTATATTTATGAATAAGGTTATAGGGAAATTAAGTTTTTAAAATGGCAGTATGACTTATCTAGAAACATATGGCCTGTGGTTTGGGAAATTTGTACATACTTCCTCCTTTATCCTATTTAAAGAGTAAAAATATGAATTTGAATTCAAGATATATATTTCTTTGCTAAGATATTCTAATTTTTAAATGTTCAAATCACACTATACTGCCAAGCCAATTAATTCCTTTAAAATATGAGTCTAACTTTTAAAATTTCAAAATATAATGTGTTCAAGGTAATATTAACAATAGTTTTGTAACTAAGATTGGCAACAATTCTTTCTTATTTCTATGGCTAAAAAGTTTGTAAAGAAATAGGTAGAAAATATAAAATTTTAATATGTACCTATTTCTCTATATCTAGCTACATAAGAAGTCCATAGTTTTTTTGTACTGAATATTACTCTAATGCCCTCCTAATACTTAAGGGAATAATTACTCATATTGAGACATCTGGATGACTGGTATGATATATTGTATTTGATAATTATTTCTTGATCCATGATAAGTATAACAAATATGTACAGGTAGATGCTACTAAGTGACTGTAGAAGTAAAATGATCATGTTTGGTACAAAGTAGAAGAGAGGAATGTTAACCTAAAATCATATGGTTAGTTATTTTGAGCAAAGGTATTATGAAAAAAAGTATTAAAAAGTGTTAAAATTATTCTGGAAAATTACATGACATAATTTAAATTTAATAGGATATATTCTATAAAAATTATATTAGGTAGCTTCTAGAAATTTTGCCATAGTCTACACGATTAGTTGTTAAAAGAAATATTTTCAGAGAATATTGAATTTCAACAGCTACTTAGAAGTCCATATTGTGTGAAAACATATATTAAGTAAGCACCGGTGAAATAAGTTAAAGATACTGATGGGATGATATTAAGTCTTACTTAACATTTGTTTAAATAAGAAATAGTAAAGAGAAATAGCTCTCCATTCTTGAAAAAGGTCTACTTTATAAAGACTCCTAGGAATTAGAGAAAACCACAAATTATTTTTTTCAATATTACCAATGTATACAAATTTTGTAACATGATAAAGCAAACTAAAGGAATTACCAAAATGCTCTGTTTTGTCTACTAAAATCTCAGGGACAGATTTTAAATAGTCATGTTGCTCCTAACACAAAACAGTACATTGTACAAAACAATATAAAATGATAAATATTACTATGAAAAAGTCAACATTTAACAAACTCATAACACTGTGAAATCTACAATACTTAGTTGTGTAATTTTTATAACTGAATATATGAAATGGACATATAGAAATTGATAAGAGTTTTATGATAGGCAAAGGACAATGTCGGCAGAAAATAATAGAAAGCAATAATTAGAACACTCATTTTAGACAGATCTGAGTTTAAATTGGATATGCATCATATGAATAAGATCTGCTCAGTTATGTAATCTTATTGTCAATTATCTGTCTCACATATGAAAGGGGGCTAATAATAAAATTAACTTTTGGGCAGTTGGAGTTCACATAGATGAATTATACAAAGTCTGACATGCATTGGAAACACAATAAATGTAACCAAAGTTAATATAGAAGATATGAGAAAGAGCATACCAAAAGAAAGGAAAAAGATCAGTTTGCTTAAGGTTTGAAAGTAGATGGAGGTAAATTATGTCTTTTTTAATAACTGCAGGAGATCATTTATAAAAATTAATGATTGAAATTTTAAAAATGAATTTTAAATAATATAAACTGAATATAGAAATATATGCATGAAATATTTTAATAGATAGGCCAATAATTAGTGGTATATTAATAAGATTTTATTACAGAATCTGATTTGAGGAAGGATTTTATATATTGTAGGATGATTTTCAAATCACTATATACCCACAAAAATGATCTCAAACTTCTGATATTCCTATTTTCATCTCTGATACTGTTGGGATCATAGACTTACACCACCCATACCAAGTTTTTGGAATGTTGTAATACTAATTCATATAGTTATACTAATTTAAATGTGAATTTAAGTAAATTTCTGGTAAAGATACAATGTTGACAATAATTACAAATCATGTGAACAATATGTATGCAAACATTTTTGTAGTTATTATCCATAATAGCATATATTGTATGAGCAAATCTTATGATTTCTTCCTCCCAGCCCCCAACCCACTGGTTACCCACCTCGTGTGCATACTGGATCAGTCCCTGGGGTAAGGGGTTATAAATTAATATGCTTGTTGTCCAATTGGAGTATAACCAGTCTTTCTATTCTTTAAAATTCTGTAGGATATATATTGCACTAGCAGTACCTGAGATCGTTTCTAAGTTATAATAGAAATAGAATAATTCATTGTATGTGTGAACTCATACAACATCAAATAAAGACAAATATTGGAAATGCAGTAGAAAGAGGAATCAAATCACTTGCAAACTGTCACAGTCTTTCTTGGGTTTGCTTGAATATTTTAAGATAGGAAAATCAGAAGCAGTGTTAAACATCCTACGATGAATATATCTCTTAAATAAAAAGTAGAGATGCCATGACATTTCATGAATTAATTGGCCATATCATTCAAAGTTCTACTGGTGATATTAAACCTTATCAATGCATTTCTTGAATATATTGTGTTTTACCAATAGGATATTTGCATATGAAAATATTTACCATATGTATAATAATTTTATGTCTAAATATTTGTATGATTATACTCCTTTGTTGAACTGAAAAATTTTAAAGTTTTATGACAGTATGTAGGTGAAAATAATTGTGAAATTTTAGTAGCAACCATATGAGCTGCTGCCTTTCGAATTTTTTGTTAGCTCTTTGAGAATACAAACACTGATTCACAAGCATTATGAATAATACTTATGGAAACCATTTTCTAGTAGCACATTAGTATCTCAGGGATAATGGATCATAATCCATCCACATCTCATATTCTAAACAACCTCTGGAATCATCTATGACTAAATATATTGCACTCAGAGGAAATGAATCATTACCTAAAGTGCATCCATAAATTTTATTTCTTGTGTACAGTGTACAACAGACTGTTAGAATAATTTTAATTGTGCACCACCTTGAATGCAAGTACTTCTGAACTTGTATTAAAGTGAAAGATTTCTCATCAAGTAAATTCTTAATCATCCAAGAAATCAGGGTAGAATAATGCAAAAACCTGCGTTTTCAGTATATTTGCATTAGAAGGATGTTGTGAAAAAATTGAAGCTGCTATATAGCTTCCTATCTTGGTTACACTTAAAATGAGGGACATTAAAATCCTATTTGGCATTCAATAAAATAGCCTAACACATAATAGAAATTTTTTCACAATCTACCATAACTACAGATTCCAAATCATGAAGGCTTCTGTGACCACACTGACATTTATATAAGTACTGAGCCATTTAAAAAATACCTTTTCTAAATTTAAACTACTTTTTGTGAAATCTTATATGTATATATTAAAACATTTTCATATTGTGCTTATACATCTGTTAAGTACAAGATTAAATTGCATTTATATATGTCATTGTTCATTTCCTCCCATTTCTAAATCAAGACCTATAAATGAAAACATCAAATTTCTATGCATATTTGTTTTTGCCACCAGTCCCCAATCAACAACAGTGACTTACGATATCCAACTTTCAAACACACAGCACAAGAGGCTCCTTATTTTTAAGTGAAGAAGTTGACCAAGAAAATTATGTCTTCCAATTAACATTTATTAGATGTGAACTCTATGCAGCACAGTGTTTATTGCAAATTAAATTGCCTACATCTGAAGAAGGAATAAGGAAAGTGGTAATGCATCCGATCATGGAAGGCTACTCACAAGAGATGGTGGTGTATGCTAACCCAAATAATAGTACTTCCATGTCCTTTTGATAGAAAAAAAATGATAGTTTTTTCCATGACATACATCACTAGGAGAGTTGTTTCATCTAAAAACTCTTAGCAATAATTTAAGGACAAGATCAAGAGATATTTAACAATGAGATAATCTGAAATTACTACAAACCCTCCTATCTTTCCTTGCAGCACTGACAAAAACATGTTCTTCAAATTCAATTAATTTCATTCATGTGAGAATACTAGCTCTAAAACAAAATATACAAATTACAGTTACTTAAATTGTGCATTGCCATATTGTGTACAATGTAATTACTGTCCAGAGGATGCTAATGATTAGACTTCAACTTAAACATAAAAAATTTAATATTCAGGGTCCTGATCATTTTGAGATGTTCTTTTAATATAACATAATAATTTTTACTTTTATTTAAATGTTTCCATAATATGATTTTCTTCAGACAATTAACACATAGAAATATATGTTTAGAAATAGAAAGTGAAGTACATTTTAATGTAGAAAACAGTAGTAAATCAATTATACAATTATACCATCTCATTTGAAAAACATGGCAAACTCATTTCACAGTTTATCCAATGGGAACCCTACCTGTGTTTATGTATGCAGTGAAGCAAATGCTTTTTTTGTGAAATATATTTCCTAATTTCAATATTAATTAGATAAACTATTTATCTAAAAAACTTTCTTTTTGCTATATTTGACCAATAAGACTAATGTATGTATTCATTAAAAACATTTAAACAAAAAACAATTAAAGATGATATCTAATCCTAAATGGATAAAAATAAACAATGACCATGTTTAGGATTATACATATATCAGATTCTGGTCCTAGATTGTCTTAAAATTTTCAAATTTCCCTTATCTAGGTGAATAAATCTGTATATAAACAGTATGAATATTTTTCAAGACAGAATCTCCAAAATCTGATATCTTTGATTCATCCATTTTATTCAATATTTATCAAGATATTTTTATATTTAATGACTATTATTTCTATATTTTAAATTTTATGCCATTTTTTCAATCAAAGAAATATAAAATGAAACCTTAAATAAGTTTATACTGTAATGACTTTTTAAAAGTAAAGGAAAAGAATCATTTTGGATTCTAGGTTCAGTATAATATATCTAAAGAATCATTCAATTAGGTAACTAGATGCCTAGTATAGTCTCCAACTTAGTCTAAGAGTCTAGGAAGCAAGCAATTAATTACTTGAAAATAAGAATATGATATTGAACTCATACAATATGATACATTTTGTTAGTATTGCTTAAGGAGGGCACGAAGGACAAAGGGTTAAGAGTGTGTTGAAGAATGAGGTCAGAAACCTGGTGGCTAACCGGGTAGGTGTTACCCTGTCTCCACCCTCAACTCTGAGATTCCCAACCCCCATAAAAGCATGCCACATAGACCCAGGTTCACACCCCAGCTGTGCCTAGAAGGTGGCAGTTCCTCTACCCCCACCATCTGAACCTGCCCAAG
>PVHP010048886.1:0-12364 GCA_004024765.1 Zapus hudsonius
ATAATTAGATAGCTCCTGTCCATAAATACCCTGCTCCTTTGTTCTTCGGGGCTCCATCTTGCCTAGACATTCATCTGCCTGCTTGTGGAGCCCGACTGCGCAGCCGAAGAATGAAATCCTCTTGCTTTTGCATCTGCTGGTGTGGTTATTGGAGTTTTGGGGTACGCTCTCCTGAGAGAGGCCTTGGGGGGGTCTTTCAGTACTTAGTCAAATGTCAATGTTTTTTAAATGTAAATCTTTTAAAAATATTTTATTGGGCTGGAGAGATGGCTCAGCAGATAAGGCACTTGCCTCTAGTGCCTAAGGCCCTGGGTTCAATTCCCCAGTACCCACATATGCCAGACCCACAAGGTGGTAGCCCTGGTGTTCTCTCTCTCTCTCTCTCTCTCTCTCTCTCTCTCTCTCTCCCTCTGTATCTCTCTGCTTGAAAAATTAATAAATAAAATATATTTTTTTAAAAAAATTAAAAATATTTTATTTATTTATTTGCAAGCGGGAAGAGAGAGAGAAAGAGAGAGAGAATGGGCACACCAGGGCCTCTTGCCAGTGCAAATGAACTTCAGACACTTTGCCACTCTGTGCGCATCTGACTCTACGTGGGTATTGGTGAACTGAACTTGGGCCATCAAGCTTTGTAAGCAAGTGCCTTTAACTGCTGAGCTGTCTCTCTAGCTCTTAAATGTTTATAAGTGTTTATTGCCCAATTTATATGTGTAGAAAGACAACAAACCTATCACCCAGAAAATATACAAGCACTGCCTTTCCCCAAATATGTTAGCAACAACAGAGGCTACCCACTCACCTTGTCAGAAATAATTTTTACCTTCTATAAAAAGACATTTCAGGTTTCAGCATCATCTCCCCTTTCAAGGGCCCACATTTAGTATCCCTCCCCCAGGTCAAGCCCACTGAGGTCTGCTTTCTGCCCTTCTTGTCCACAGAAAGGAAAGCTATGTCAGCTATCCTGAGCAAGCCTTTGCTCCACCTCACACCTGTTCAGACAACCGGTCTGTTAAACAAGCAAAATAACAGCTGAGAAAGTCAGGTCAGCTACCCTGTGATCTTCAAGAGGGTTCCAGAACCAGCCCCCCTCGGACTTCTTTATTTGAAAATAGCAATTTAAGTAACCTGATCTCTTCCCTTCCTGTTTAAAGAACCAGCGAAAGCCCACCTGCTGGGAATCCACTCTCCCAGTCTGGGGAAGTGACTCCTCAATCCTCAAGCTTAGTCCCTGAGCCCAGGAGACCATCCTCAGTGGTTGTGTTTGTTCAAGGAGCCAGGGTGAACCTCAAAGAGTTAACCATTAACGCCAGCCATAGTGCCTCTCGCATTTTCTTGTTGCTATGATCTTCACTCCTAGGGATGGTGAAGGAAATTTCTTGGTTGTCTAATCTTAACTTTCTAATGTTTTGGTTCCAGCTGCTCCAAACTGGAAAACAAACAAAGAAAAATACCCAAGGATTGGGTTTCTGCTCAGCTTGGCTACTGTATGGAAGGCCTAGGTCTCAACCCCCGGCAGAGCAAAACAAAACAACCCAAAACAGAACAAGGAAACAATACTTTATATTCAGAGGTATCGTTGAAAGCACATAAAGGAAAAAAAAAAACCCACAGAATTCCTTTTAGGCTTTCATTCCCATTTTAGAAATGCTCTTCTCTGGTCATCTGGACCCCCACCTGGGGATTGAACCCAGGGCTTTGTATGTACAGAGGCTGTGTTTGTGGCTCAATTCTGCCCCCAGCCCAAATCAAACAACTCTCCAATTCTATAAAGAGCTCTGTAAACATTTTCTCTTACTTATCTTCCTTTCCCTATTAAACTTTCTGAAAGCTTAGTGTAAATCTAAAAACGGGAGAAGATAAAATAACCCGGTTGATAATCCATCCAGTCATGGAAGCAATTGAAGGACTGTGTCTGAGACCCCTGTCCATCCACCCCCTCCATTGACTAGGGAAACAGACGAAGTCACATGACTTTTAGCTGAACACATTGATGGATGTCTGTAATCCCAGCATTTGGGGATTGAAAGGAGGAGAATCGGGAGTTCAAGGGCAGCCTTGGCTATACAGTGAGGTTCATGCCAGCCTGGGTTACCTCAGACTCTATCTCAAAACACAGCACAATTCAAAACACAACTAGGTAGTGTTTCTAAAACCACAGCTCACCAGCCCTGAGACTTACGCTCTTAGCACCATTTCCATTGAGGCAGTTAGGGTGACTGCCCTCCCCCCAAAAAAAAATAAAGGCAGAGATGTCTTTGAGGCAGCCAGAGAATGATCTCTCCCCTAACTGGTTTTTCAGGAACAACCTGAGCTCCTCCCTGGAGCAGGAAGATCTCCATAACTACAACTCAAATCTAGTCCTCACGTTGTGATTGGTCAAACTTCAGACCCAGAACTCCCTGAAGCAGCCTGGCCCAGACCAATCAGCTGTCTCTCTGGCTCACCTGAGGTGGGATGGGAGACAGAACCATGAGGTTATAAAACATTCCAGAGGAGGACAAATCACTCTCTTCTTGGCTGGCCAGCTCAGGCTCCTGAACCTCTAGGTTTTGTGACGAGCTTCCCCCCATCACAACCTGCAAGGGGAGAAAACCCCTGACCCCCACATGGCTTACCCCCTCTCACCTTCCCCAGGGCCGGAGCTCTCTCTACTCTCCTCTTTCCTTCTTTTAGGTCCACCATGTGCGATCTCAGATCACGTGGGTGCTCCCATCCCCCCCTTCTTTGGTCCACAGACTCTCTCTTCCCTCTCCTGACTTCTGAATAAATATAATAATATACTAATTCAATAATTATAAGTATCATAATTTAATAATTGTCCTCAGTTTTTTTATTTTTTAAAAATGTTTTATTTATTCATTTTTCAAGCAGAGAGAGAGAGAGAGAGAGAGCACCAGGGTCACCACCTTGTGGGTCTGGCTTATGTGGGTACTGGGGAATTGAACCCGGGGCCTTAGGCACTGGAAGGCAAGTGCCTTAACCGCTGAGCAATCTCTCCAGCCCTCAGTTTTGTTTTTATTTAAGTAAAACAGATAAGAATTCAAGGCTCTGGGTTCGAGAAACTGTTTCCTGAACCCATCAAAGCTAGGCAGCTGGAAAATTCAAAGCCCTTCGTAGTTGGCATTTGTAGGAGAAACAAAGTGCTTTAAGAGATCAGTTAGAGGGAAAGGTGTGGGCTTGGGATTCTTGATTACCTAAATTCAGATTTTTTTTTTTTTTTGGTTTTTCGAGGTAGGGTCTTGCTCTAGTCCAGGCTGACCTGGAATTCACTCTGTAGTCTCAGGGTGACCTTGAGACCTTGAACTCACGGCAATCCTCCTGCCTCTGCCTCCCGAGTGCTGGGATTAAAGGTGTGTGCCACCACAGCCGGCTTCCTAAATTCAGATTCTTAAGGTCAAAAAGACAAGAAAAGAGACCTGAAGCCTCAGGGGAATGAGGGTCTCATGAGTTTAAGGGGAAGGAAAGGCCAACTGGTCCCCATTCTGTTCTGTATTCATTCCTCAGCGGACAGGGACTGCGGACAGGTGCCAGATGCAGGGAAGGGGTTGAGATTCATTGTGACATTGTTTGTGGGCACACAGTGTAAGCAGGTCACCGCATGTGTGTGGTCCTAAGATGTGAAAGATGTCCTCAAAGTGTTCAGAAGAGCAGAGGACAGGGAGGAACCGGCAAGGGAAAGACTGACAGAGAGGATGTCCCCTGAGCGGCACCCAGTAGCAGCAAACGGACAGCAGCCACAGAGGGAGATGATGACAGAACTGTAGGAGTCGTGTCTGTAAACATGAGTTGGGAAGTCTATTTACTAAAGAAAATCACGGAAAGCGTGTCTAAATGGACATAAGCTGTATACAGTGAGATCAGCTTCCTGAGGTTTAAAGGAAGCCACAGATACCATCATCTTCTATTACAGAACGAGGGCTGCAAACAGGTTCCAGACAGTGTCTTCAGACTGTACACACACACACACACACACACACACACACACACACACACACACACACACACACACACACACATAAACACACGGTTTCCTCCAAGAATGACAGAAACAAGGTCTCCCCTTCTTCCCCTTCCCATTTGGGGTGGAGGAAGCTCTCAGTATAAATGTCATAGAAATGGTTAAAGCTGACAGAAGAGAAAAGTAACCAGAAGAAAAAAAAAGAGAGAGAGAAAAGCCTACCCCTCCCTTTCTGGCCTTCAGTATTCCATAAAACCCGTTTCTCCCCTGATAAGCCCTGGGCTGACCAGATACCTCTGCTTAACTCAGGTTCACTAACTGAACTCAGCTGTCTTTCCAAGCCTATCAAGGCTCCCAGGGGAGAGCCATAAACTTGTGAAACGGAGAGAGAAGGGGGCTAAGTCAAACATAGGCTTGGCTGAGGCTGGTCGGAGCAGGTGCAGACAGAGCTTACCTCTGACCTCCAGGCACTTGGATCACTTCGGTGTACCTGAGCCTTGCCACATCCACTTCCACACATGGGTGCTCTGGCCAACCTGGGGCCCATGCCATCAGATGTCTGGAAAAGGACCCGGATATTGTTTTCCAATTCAAATAATTCATTAAGATAAATGGCTCATTTGCAAATGACTATTCCCTTGTAGAATTCCTGGTACAAGCTGTTGAAGAAATGCTGAAGCTCAGGTTTTACTACTTAAAAAAATAAAACAGGCCACCCCCTCCACTTGGAACTTATTCCTTGCAGTGGCCTGGACTTCTAGAACTGTGCACCTCCTCTGGCCTGCTTTCTGCTCCAGGAAACTCAAGGGCAGGGTGTGACATTTCTTCTCACCTGGCCAGTCCACACTGTCTTGGGTTCTCAACCCCAGGGCTTTCTCTGTTAGTTACTAAAATGACTTGCCTGTTAGTCTTTACATTTTTAGTGAAAGTCCTTATGCCATATCGCTTTGGTACAACCATTGTGAAAAATGTAACTTTGAAGATAAAAATGACGAGAGACACTGAGTATTGTAGTGGATTTTTTTTTATTTAGACAGGGTCTTACTAAATAGCCCAGGCTTTCTGTGAGCTCACAATACTGCCTTCAAACTTGTCCTCCTGCCTCAACCTCCAAATACTGGGATTAGAGGCACATGTCACCACACATTGCAGTGTGAAACCCTTGTTAGGTCCCATCAACTTCCTATGACAATGAGTTATCATCCCCTCCTTGGGGGATTAGCTAAACCACATACAATGAGATGAAGCTGTGTCATTTTAAATTTGAACTTGGACTAATTATGCAGGTGTTCGTACATCTTTCTGGACATTTTTTAATTGATAAAGGCCATTTTTAAAATGTTGCCTGCTAGGCTTGAGAGATGACTCAATGATCAAAGCACTTGCCTACAAAGCCTGCAGGCCTGGGTTCGATTCCCCAGGACCCACAGAAAGCCAGATACACAGAGTGCCACATGTATCTGGAGCTTGTTTGCAGCTCGAGGAGACCCTGGCACGCTCCTTCTTTCTCCTTCTGTTTGCAATTAAATATATAAATATATTTTTTTAAGTTGCATGCTGAAAGAACACAAATCAATTACTTCTCTCGCTGTTCTATAAAGCTAAAGAAATCACACCAACTTAAATTCTTAAGTTGTGACTAAAAACTAGAGGCAATGCGACATGAATTTAAGGTCAGGCAGCAAAGTCGAAATGTCAAATTCTGGGCTGGAGAGATGGCTCAGCGGTTAAGGCACTTGCCTCCAGTGCCTAAGGCCCCGGGTTCAATTCCCCAGGACCCACATAAGCCAGACACACAAGGTCGTGGTCCTGGTGTTCTCTCTCTCTCTCTCTCTGCTTATATAAAAAGAAAAGTCAAAATTCTTTCCTCACCTTTATTCATCTTTCATTCTTAGTCAGAATTGATAAGTAGGAAAATGAAACCGGGTGCAACATTCCTAAAGCATCTTGAAGATCATTAGCCCCAGTTATCAGTTTGTTAAAAACAAGAAATGATCATGTAAAGTATTTCATATGGTTCTCAACAATCTCTTAAGTGAGCTTTGCTTTGTAAAATTCTAGATCAGTAAAGAGGTGACAGATACCTTCCATGACCTTCTTGAAACTTCACAATAAGATGTTAGGAGAAATGTTATTTTATATCTCTTAGGAAAGAATATCTTCTCAGGGCCCTAACAGAAGCTCACAGAATGTGTTCGCCACGAATTAATTGACTTGTCTTTTCTTCCACTCAGGTAGAATAAGACTCTCTCCCTGGAGTTCCTCCCTCTCCCCAGTGCATGACCAGAGGGTTGGGGGGGGAAACAAAGCCCACTGCTCCCCCAAGTTAGACTGTGGGTCTGCAGACAGCCTGTGTCAATGGCCCTGTGGGGAAGGTCAAGTCACATGGGTTCTGTTCCCTTCCTCCTTGTGTGTCCATGGTCATGGCCAATGCCAGAAACACGAGACAGAAGTGTCTCTTCTGTATTCTAGCTGTCTCCCATACAGCCCAGAGAGGACCTGCCTCTCTTCCTGAATGGCTCAGCTTGTGGAGCAACTAGAGATTCAGGAAGTTTGAGCCCCAGCCAGGACCCCAAAGCATTATTCCATGGAAATGAAAGACAGGTCACCTTGGAGATGAGCCACCTTCTTCTCCTGAGGGCCAACCCCACCTTCCAGCAGCTGCCTCCCTTCCCACAAGCCCCAGTCCCTCCTCCAGCTTTGAGTATCAGGCTAATCAGTTTGATCGGACAGATTTTAATTACATTAATTAGGGCTTTTCTGAATAGGCCTGATTAGCATCCTATGAAAGCTCTGTGTGTGTGTGTGTGTGTGTGTGTGTGTGTGTGTGTAACACTTTCTTCCACACTGGCTTCACTTTTTATCTTCTCAAGGTAAACAGACACTTGGTGGCATTGTGTGCAGACTGTGTTTGGAACAAAAAATCCTCCTAAGAGACTGTTATTGAGAACATTTTCCTAGATTGCAAACACGGTTTGTTTGGTTTTGTTCTTGGCCATTGGCAGTAGATATTCTACGTGGGGTTTTAGCAGTAAAGATCTCCCCTCTTCCACATCTCCCCTCAACCCTCATCAGAATGAAGCCCAGAGAGATCCTTGTCTTTCCGATTTATTTTAATCTGTCCCACTTTAGAGGGACCTAAAGATAGACTCCAAACAGCCAAGGGAGATTTAACCTTTGACCTTTCATCGCTTCTCAAATAAAAATACTTTGAATGTCAACAAGGCTTTTACTGAAAATCTTTCATAACTACTTTCAGCTACTAATCAACTGATTTCTCAGGTCGATGCATAAAGATTAGCTTCGGAGCAGATTTGGGTCCGTTGATCATCTGTTTTATAATTGCTACTTGAAATTATGTCATCTTGAATAACCCACAATAAATGGCGGCATAGTTCTAGATACCAGGAAGAAAATCTAAACTGAAGTTTGCCTTTTAAAAGTCTAATGTGAAACTCATTTTTTTTAAACCACATATCTTAAGGAAAGCAGTAAAAGTTTGGACTTGAGACCCTAATCCCAGCTCTGCCTGCCCGGGACACCCCTATCTCTCCGCCTCTCTGGGGACCAAGCTGTGGTTGTTACTAACCTGAGCTTGTGCTGGAGTCTTGATGAAGCTTTATTAGGAGTTCCTGAATCATCATTTGGGACTTTAGAAAGATAGCTAAGAGATCACACTGGTTTGTGATCATGGTTTACCAGAAAGAGAATAATAGTAAAAGTTTCACAGAAATCACTTAACAATATATTCAATCTTGAAGGGTTAATGTAGACTTATTGTTTCTAGCTCTTTGGTTTTAAAAGGAATAAAGTTGTCTTTCAAGTCACTTTTTTTTTTCCACTTGGAGAGAAAAACCAGAAACCCTCCATGAAAACGAAGCTGCCTTTGGTTGTCACAGTTCTCACTGGGAATCAGCAGAAACCTTCCTTTCTTTTGTCTTATCTGGGTGGAGGGGGACGTTGTCCTCTGAGAGGGAAATGGATTTAATTCTGTCTTTGACACCTGCCTTTCTTCTCCCTGCATCATTCGCCTAAATGACAAGAAGCAGGAACCCTCCATTTTTGGGCTCTAGGTCTCTAAACCACGTCGATTGGATAATTACAAATTTGTGTGAAGCATGAGTCCACTGTGGTGGTAATGACATCAATAGTCTCCTCAGAAGCTGAGGCTGGAGGAAGGAAAGTTTAAGACCAGCCTGAGAAGCCTAGAAGATTCCATCCCAAATAAATAAATAATAAATGCATGCCTTGGAATTTCTAGGAAGAATTGGTCAGAAGACAGGAGGGACTCAAGGGTCAGACAGGTTTGATTTGATGTCAGACACTGAGTAATTCTGCTGCTCCCTTGGGCCCAGATGTTCACCCTGGATATTTTCTTGTCTACAGTGTGTTATGACTTTTGCGTCTACTGGCAAAAAAAACCCTAATTTATTAGACAACACACAACCGCAACAAAATAAACAAACACACAATAACTTAATACCCATTTTTCTTTTTAGTATTCAATTGAATGACTTAATTATAACCCCCCAAGTCTAATCAGTCCAAGGAAGAGACTCTGTGTGTTAGTGATAGAATTTGGGGGGGAAATGGAAGAAAATGAATAAAGAAGGAAACAGGGTAAAAATGGTTGGGGGAGAGCAAAACTAATTTAAGTTTTGCCTCCAAGGAGAACTATAGAGCAGCAATAACAAAATACAGAAATGCACAAACAAATCTACATACATGTATGTAGTGGGGGAAGAATGACCTACACAGAAGAAATAAAAGGGAGAAAGAGCTAAATGGGAGGAAAAACATTTCCTGGATTTTAAAATCTCACAACTCATTTCATTAAGTTTAGGTAATTAGTGGGGGAGGGAAGTGGGGACAAGAGAGAGTCATGGGAAATGAATATGGGCAAAAAGAGTAATGTGCATATATGTGAATGTCATCACGAAGCCCATTACTTTGAACACTAATTACAAAATTAATTTTTCAAAAGCTACACTGATGGCCACTGAGCAATCTCAATGCCACTTATAGTTAATTTGATTAAGATGTTAAAATCTGAACTTAAGAGCTCCAAACATATTGGTATAATGAGGTGTAAGAGCTCTAGAGCCTGACAGCTCATATTCATTCATTTTCTCACTCTGCAAAGTAGTGGGTATACAGTATTCAGCAAAACCGACATTGTCCTCAATGGAGCTTGTAATTGGATGGGAGAGGCCAACTGAAAATGAATGCCAATTAAGGACAATGGTCAAAACAGACGGATAGCACTGTGTGAGAGGGACACTGAGTGTTCAGGGAAGGTCACTTTGTGAAGTGACTTTAAGATGAGGCTGAAAGGTGCCAGGTTTGTAGAATTGGGGAAGACAGAGAATATGTACATTTCTAATGTATATCCTAATACAATTCTCAAAACTTTAGGAAGCACAGGGTGAGTTCTGGGGACTGTAGGGCCTCAGATGTAGCTGGCTGGGTGACAGGAATCTGTAGCCTATAGGAAGAAAAAGCTCTGAATTGATTTTTAAAAAAATTATTAAGTTTTATTGTATTATTAGTTTTTAAGGTAACACTAGGGCAATGTACTACAACAGGGGAATGGTTAAACAAATGTGATACATCCGGTGATAGAATATTATACAACTATAAACAATATTTTAAAAGAATATACAAAGAGGGCTGGGGAGATAGCTCATTTGGTAAAGTGCTTGCTTTCCAAGCATAAGGATCAGATCTCCAGACTCTGCACAAAAATAAAACTATAAGACAGTCAGCAGGGCTAGGAAGGTGGAGACAGGTGGATCCCTGGAACTTGCTGACCAACCAGTCTTCACTACTTGGGGAGCTCCAAGCCACTGAGGCACCCTATTTCAGAATAGGCACCTGAGGAATGACTTAGATTTGCATGCGCACATGTACACACACACACACACACACACACCTGCAAACACAGAAACATCCATGCACACATAAATGATGTATGCTCAAGATATTTAAAGTAAGTACACACACAAAACATAATCCCGAGTTTTAAAAATTGTACTCATGGTCTTAGAAATACTAGATTAAAACACAGTAAGAAGTTAATAATGATTAATGTGGGCTGGAGAAGTGGCTCAGCAGTTAAAGCGCTTGCCTGCAAAATCTAAGGACCCAGGTTAGATTTCCCAGTACCCACGTAAAGCCAGATGTATAAAGTGGAGTATGCATCTGGAGTTCTTTTGGCTAGAGGCCATGGTGCACCCATTCTCTATGTGTCTGTCCCTCTGCTTGCAAAGAAATAAGTAAAAACATAAATTTTAAAAATGAAATGAGTAGGGCTGGAGAGATGGCTCAGCGGTTAAGGCACTTGCCTCCAGTGCCTAAGGCCATGGGTTCAATTCCCCAGTACCCACATAAGCCAGGCCCACAAGGTGGTGGCCCTTGTGCTCTCTCTCTCTCTCTCTCTCTCTCTCTCTCTCTCTCTCTGTATCTATCTGCTTGGAAAATGAATAAATAAAATATTTTTTAAAAATTAAATTATTAATGTTAAGTGGAAGTATTATAGCTGATTCTATAGTTTTTTACCTTTTAAAAATGATCATATAATAAAATTAATTTTTCTGTCAGAATGTATAGTTCCATAATTTTTCACACATATACAGATCCATGTCATTACCATGAAAGTCATCTTACAGAAGATTTCTGGCCGACCAAAACACGCCTTCATGCTATTCTTATTTTAAAATTCATTCAATATTATTATATAATATTATTCAATAGTATATTGTTATAAGGTCTTCCATCATTCTTTAAAGTTGGAAGTGGAATGTCTCATTTCCCAACAGCGGTGACAGAAAATGAGATTTCTTCATGGTAACTGCTCCTTTGACAGTTACCTGAGCGAGCAGGGAGGCAACGAAGGGTACACAACATGTTAACACTGAAAATGAAATTTATTCTTAATTCCTAGCTGCAAATTAGCAACTCTTACAACTCTAACAGATAATAAATTGCCTTCTGGGTATGTACTTGAGCCCACAGGACACAGGTTGGAACTGGAAAGTCTCTGTTCCTCAGAGCTGCTTTCAGGATTCTTAATCACCGAGAAAGTAGAACAGAAATGAGAATATCTCTTAAGCCGACTATCTGCAAGCTTCTTCAATCCTTTTACTAGACGCTAAAACAGGGACTTATTCTACCAGTACCTCACTTCCCCAGCACCCTTCTGTTGGTTAAAAGGGTCCTGAAAAGGAGGGAAGAAACAGCCACCTTCGGAAGTCTTACAGATGTGCTGATGTCTTCATTAATGCAGAGAAATAATGGAGAACAATGGGCTCTGGCCATTAAGCCCTGCACAGTGCAAGATAAGGGTTAAGTAGATGGTAATCAGTGCATTTAAGGCTGGTGTTTAAACATCTGGCTGCTTTACTTCTTCCTCAGGGGACTGCACCCAAACACACAGGGAAGGTCTTGAAGGGCCCATGGGAAAAAGTAAGAGGTTTTCTCAAGAAGCCTGGAGTCCTAAAGGGAGGGAGGCAGACAGAATCCATAGGACCTGGCAGATTTCTACTAGGAACTGAAACCATTTCTTAATTGTCATTTGGTGAAGGGGCTAAACACAATCTCCTTAAGCCTTAGCTAACTGATTAAGGCAGAGATGTCAGCAAGAAATGCTTATTTCTAATATTATGTGACACCGGATTTGTGACTAACCCATTTACAACTATTGTTCTGCAAACAAACTTATTCTAACCATTGCTCATGTTTCATTGAACACATCAAGGGTAAAGTTCTACACTTGAATTCATGGTAGGGGAGACGGAAGAATGCTAACTCCAGGTGGTCTAGATTTCAATCTTTACAACAGAAAAACACTAGATTTCCATATAACTGGCATTGATCCCATTCCAGCTGGGTGACCTTCTCTGGCCTCTGCACACACCTGTGCATATACCACACACTGCATATTATATATACATATGAAAACTCACCTTAAACAGATTTCTATGAATGCACACTATTTCATACTCCTCTTTACCCCTCAGGGTTGGAGATTAAACCCAGAGCTTCCCAGGCAAGTTCTCTACCACTAAACCACATGGCAAAGTCAGCTCACGCTGCTGGGATGGACCTCCAAACCAGGCACAGTTTATATGAGGAAGAAGTAGTGTATTGAAGCATCACAGATTGATGGGAGAGAGAGAGAGAGAGAGAGAGAGAGAGAGAGAGAGAGAGAGAGAGAGAGAGAGAGAATATGAATCACCAACCCCTCCAAATGCATGCACACTCAGACTGCAAAACACAGCAGGGAACTCCAGGCTGCTCTTTGGGTATCTATGGCTGGAATTCCAGACATGCCCCAGAAACACCTTGGAACTGGATGATGCCTAGGATCCACCCAAAGTGACACCTCCTCCAGCCTGGAGGACA
>PVHP010048887.1:0-12384 GCA_004024765.1 Zapus hudsonius
TGGAAGTTTGGAAGTTTGGAGATGCCACAACAACATGAAGTAACCCATTTTAATGTGGCCTTCAATTTTTATATGTTTAAAGGTTTTAATTCCTTTTAATATATTGTAAATCTCTTTATGATGCCTTTGAAAAGAGGCTAAAATTGTTTTTAAATTTTAATGCAACAATGAATCTAAAAATAAAACCTATTTTATTGCATATTTGTATTTATTGTGTTTCTATCTAAATGAAGCTAACTACTTTCCAAGAAGATGGGAACTGGGAGCAAGGATGTTATCCATAGCTACTTAATACACGCCTGTTGAAAAATGGTCTCAACTGTGTGCAGTAATGTGACCCATACGCTTGTTTGGAAAAGAGAACAGAATCTGAAAGTCACTAGTCACAGAGACAGAGCAGAAGGATGAGTGAACAGAATTCCAGTTCAGATCTGACCAACCACATCATTCTGTAATATAAGTTCAAATGGCTAGATTTGGTCTCAGATGATGGATTTTGATTGTTCCATCAGTCTCTCCCAAGCAGAGTCAGCAAGCTTGCATTTTGGGTCCTGAAGATTCAGTGTGAACTGGGCTGGTTGTACTCTACACGCTCTGTGATTATGGCTACAAGATAATGACATTTCAAATTTGGAAGCCATGCTGTAATTGAAGGAACCACAATTGTATATTGTATTGTGGTCACCTTATAACTTGGTGAGAAGTCACAATAAGGTCCTCAGGTATAAGGCTGAAGAGATAGTTCGGATGGTAAACTGCTGGTCTTGAAAGCATGAGGATGAGAGCTGAGAGTTTGATCCCCAGAACCAATGTAAAACTCAAATTATGGTGTGGTGGAGTGTGCTTGCAAGCTCAGTGCTGAGGTGCAGAGACAGATGGATCCCTGCAGCCTGTGTCCACCCAGTCTAGCCTAGTTAGTTCTAGGCCAATGAGAAACCCTACCCTGAGGAATAACACCTAAGGTCATCAGGCTTCCACGTGCACATATTGCAAGTGTGTGTGTGTGTGTGTGTGTGAGAGAGAGAGAGAGAGAGAGAGAGAGAGAGAGAGAGAGAGAGAGAGAGAGAGAGAGAAATTCCCGGGTACAGGACCAGAGTTTTTCTGAAGTTCAAATGAGTTGTCTTAAGCATGACTGTGGTTGCTACCTGATAAGTGATCAAGTCACCCTCATGATAAGTCTTTTCTCTTTGCATGTCTGAATTCCAGTAAACACACTCCTAAGCTACTATGGTCTTGGCCCTTCATGCAAATATCAGCTTCATTGCCAGTAGAGGGTACAAGGCACCTTGACCTCACTTTACTCAGGCCAAACTCAAGACCCTGCAAACCTTCCTCTATAGGTCTGACCATTTGAGCCTAAATTCCTTTTATTTACGACCACTTTTTGCCTTGCAAGGAAAGAAAGATGCTTTCATTGCAAAAGTCTTGTGGCCACAGTAGCTCAAAGAATGAGCTGCTCTTGCTTGAGCCCATGTGACATCAGGCTCTGATACCTTCCTAGGATTTGTACTACTAGTAATTAAGAGAACTTTCTACAGAGCCCTTCTCTAAGTGTGGCATCAGACCTCTTGGCTCTTCTAAGACAACAGAACCAAAAAAACACAATTGCCCCAAAGCCAATTTTGGCGAAACAGTGAGTATAAATTCACTGTTAGTTAGAGAGCTGGGTAAGGGGCTGCTTACAGAGCATGGAGACCCAAAGTAGCTGTAACATGGAGAAGTCTCATCCCAGCATGGATAACCAGTTCACTAGAGCTGTGTACATGATGCTTCCTGTGTTGGGATTTCCCCAGCAATACTCCTCCCTCAATCTATGGCTAAGGGGTTACTTACAGGAGCATGGAAACCCCAAAGCATCATTAACAAGAAATCTGATCCTAGCATGGATGGTGATCTCCCCATAGCCACTTAGATGGAACTTGCAGTTCCTTGATCTTTGATTTTTAGATACTCCATCCCCCCCAGGAGGCCATCAGACATTGTATACAGCCAGCACAGTGGGTAACTGAGATCCTTCCAGTGAGGGTCTGAAGACCTTCCCCATCTTAACTGACCCATCTCCTCCAATAGGCCAAGTCTTAACCACCCTTCAATAGGTTAACCCACTGATAAAGTCACAGGCTGCATGATCCAATCACTTCCCAATGCCCCACTGACTGGCAGCCAAGCTTTAAATATCCCCATTGAGGATCACTTCAGATTTAAATATCCTCTTCAGGAGTGACTTCAGATTTATACCACACCATCTAAGTATTTTTAACAATCACATGACCAAACAGCACAGAGGCTATAGACTCAACATCAGTGAGCCATTTCACACTCCATCATGACTTGGAAATACATGAAATACTTTTAACAAAAATAAATAAATAAACACCTAGTCGGGCATGGTGACTTTAGTCCCAGCACTTGGGGAGGCAAAGGTAGGAGGATTGCCATGAATTCGAGGTCACCCTGAGACCACATAGTGAATTCCAGGTCACCCTGGGCCAGAGCGAAACCCTACCTTGAAAAACCAATAAATAAATAAATAAATAAATAAATAAAAACTAAAAAGTGGGCATTTTGAAAAAAAAAAAAAGTGGGCATTTTGTAAATGCCAGTAATCTAGACCTGACCTAGAGACCATGACCCAGGTTAGAAGGTTCAGCTGTAACAGCAGCAGCCTCTTGTTTAGCTGAGCCATACCATACATACCAGGTAGCAGTATCATGCTCATAACCATCTCCAGCATCCTACTTGGGGAAAGTGGACTCCGGCAGAGAGATCTTGGTAGCTGATGAAACTGAATGTGGTTTATTGAAAGGTCCTGGCTTTAATATACTTCATCATCCTGCATAGACAGAATCTTCAGTAGAAGTAGTTCATTAAAGAAAAATGGTCTTAGACTATCCTGAAAATCTTAGTTACTAGACCATAAGAAAGTTAACGTAGATGGGCTGGGGAGATGGCTCAGCAGTTAAAAGCACTTGTCAGTCTGGGTTCAATTCCCCAGCACCCATGGAAAGCTAGATGAGCATTGGTTTGTAGTAGCAAGAGATCCTGGTACACATGCACACATGTATACACACACACACATTTTTTTAAAAAAAATTAATGCAGGTGTTTATTATCTAGCTATTCTTCATAACTATTACAAAAATATGTGCTAAACTATCTGATTAATTCATATTCTCTCTCATCTGTCAGGACATAACTATCCACACTATATCTAATCCATGCATAACTTGAAATCAATTTAGACTGGCTACCTTTTGTGCAATTCATAACCCCCTACCCCATGGAGTGATCCACTATGCCCAAGAAGGGCCCCCAGGGGGTTGGGGACAGAAAGGAGGGAAATGGAGGTAGCATCACAAGATTTGCTTATATAATATATCTAATTATTGACAATATTGCAAGCAAGCAAGCAAGAGCCATCTCTCCAGCACAACTTAGTAGTAATATTATCAGAAGCCTACATAAAATTGGATGGTGACATTGTGACTTTTCTGACTTTATTTACATTCTTCTAACGTTTAAACAGAGACCTAGAGTATAATAAAAACACAAAAAAGAGTGTCATTCCTTGCTTTTTAGTTGATTTCTTCTGGGGGAAATGTGGGGTGGGGTTTTATAACTTTTAAAGCTTGTTATATACAGCTAAGAAACTACAATCTGTGCTCAGTCCACGCAAGGGCTAAAAGCTGCCATCCCAGAAGATGGCACTATTGAATAGGTTTAGAATGAGCCACTGAGAGCTTTTGTAGATTCAAAAGGAAATCTTAATTGAACTTTAACTTATTTAACAAATATTTAAGAATCCGTTCCTATTTTTTTCATTGAATTTAAGGTGCCATCAGGTTTAGATATGCAATTATTTTTGCACCAAGATGAAAGAAATTTGAATCTTTTGAAGATTTTATTATACAAGTTCTCATCTGACACAATTACGCCATTGAGTCTCTGAATCTTATAAAAATTGAAAGAACTCTTGTGGACATTTTGATTATGTTTACTTATGCTTCATAAAAGGCAGTGTGAATAAAATTAATTAACTAAATAATTAAACAATATTTTCACACTGAATCAGGCTTTTCTAAATCACTTCTGAGTTCAGTCATCACTGTTTTTCCCAACACTGCAAATACCATCCTTTGAGCCACCCAACATCAATTAAAAGAATGCTCCACTCATCCCTAGGATTGCCTGAGAATTGGTGAGCCCAATTTCTCAAATCTTCAGTAAGTGTCAATTTCAGACAAAGTCCAAGAAGTCTCTCAAAAGCCATAGGACCCTATAATAATTATAAGAAGAATAATACTCCAAATGTATCAATGAGACATCTACAGGAAAAAGTAGGTTATACACTAGAAGATATAGGCATAGGTAAGGACTTTCTGAGTAGAACTCTGGTTCTTTAGGAAGTTAAGCAAACAGAATGAATGGAACCTCATGAAACTAAAAAGCTTTTGTATGGCAAAAGTAATGTATTGTCAACTGAGTAAGAGTCAGCCTGCAGAATGGGAAAAATCTTTGCCAACTATATACATCTGACAGAGGATTAGTATCCAGAATACACAGAAGTTTAAAAAAACTAAACAAAGAAAACAATATAATCAAATGAGCTATGGCACCAACAGGTCATCATGAATGATGGAGGGAAAAAAATTCATCAATATCGAAGAGGAAATAGTAAGAGAAAGTTGGGATTTTAGGTATGGGATGGAGAGGACAAAGGAAGGTGGTATATATACATATGGTCAGTTATTCAGGGGTGTTGGTACAGGCCTGTAATCCCAGCATTTAGGAGGAGAAAGCAGGAGGCCAACTTGAGTTACATGAGATCTTGTCAATTTTTAAAAAGGGGGTTTGTGAAACTGAATAAAGAATTCTCAAGACAAAAAAGAAGTGGCTAATAAATACTTTTAAAAGTGTTCAATATCTTTAGCCATTACAGAAATGCAAATCAAACCTACTGTGAGAGTTCATCTATCCCCAGTCCAGGGGCAGAGGGAGAGCAGAGACTTAGGAATCACTGGTGCTCACAGAGAGTAGCTCCAGGTTGAGAAAAAGACCCCACCTCAAGGAAGTATACAGATGAATGATAAAATGATACCCTGTGTCCTACTCTGGATTCTCTGCATATAAGAGGTGCACATATGTGCGTATACCCCACATTACACACACCATATCACACCATGCCATATGGAAACCTACTCTTCACTAAATAATCATATATATGTAAAAAGAGTTTGAGCAGAAGTATCTTGTGGAGGTGTATAATGTTGTGCCCAGAAGCAATAGATTGTTATTAGAAAAATTTCAGTACCAGGGTTGGGATACCTTTTAGCATTTGTTGACCAGGGAGGTCCCTGGGACCCTTAAAATATCACAGACTGTTGCCAAGGTTCTTAATTGCCTGCCAGAACTATATGGTAAGACCCTGTTTCTGAAGAAGTCCACATGCCTGGGCTGCAGGTCACTGAGAAATCAAGCTGAAGCTGACCTGGATGCCTCCCTCCTATGACTAGCTGTCAGGATGCTATGCAGCCTGTTGGGAGAGAAAAATCATCAAAGGTCTTAACCAGCAAGCTTTACCGCAGACCATTCAGGCCATATGTGTCAACTGTGCGGTGATGGCATGTCTGTTATGTAGGAAAGCTCGAGGTCCACTCCATAGGAAGGAATTCTTGCCTGGCACTGAAAACCTAACTAAAAGCCTAGTGCTTTGACAATCACAAGCCCCAGAGAGGAAACTACGACTGTTGTCTGTCTCAGTGCATATATTATCTACAAACTTCTCTCTAAATACTTATGTTTATGTCTGTATATTAATGTCACTCTCATTTTTAGTTAGAGAAGCTTCTCTTTTCAAATGGTGGTGAGACTGGAATGACTCAAAAATTTATGGAAGTGTTGAGATGTGAATTGTTTAGCACTAAATGAGAATCTCTTTCACACCCTCTAAGGCTTAGGGACCATGAAGAAAAGGTGGCAGAAAGAATGTAAGAGCCAAAGAAAGGGGAGGAATGCTTATAATACTATCTTTAAGATAAAGTGACCCTGATAATAACCTTACAGTGGCTGATGCTATCTACACAAGACCTGATTAAAAAATGATGACATCAAAATAGAAGAGACTAGTTGGAAAGAAGGAGGGATTCAGTGGAGGGGTGACTTGGGAGGGGGAAAGGGAGGATGGTGGCCTTGGATTATGATCATGATATATATATATATATAATATATGTATATATATTATATATATTATTTATGTTTATGGAAGTTATCAATAAAAATGTTTAAAATAAAACAAAGAAACTGACCAGTAGGACTTCCAGGAGCCTGGGATCCAGAGGGGATAATATGGTGGTGATGGCCTTGTGGGAAGAGGCCCAGGTTTGAAGATTGAGTAAAGTTGAAGACATGTTGTGGGAAGTGAGTGATCCATTTGACTAAAGCAGAGATGCCAGCTTATTTGTAGGAAATGTCTGAAGACAGTGGTAAATGTAGGAAAGTGAGCAGTTGTCATTTTGCTCTCATCTCAGGAAAATGCATCTGTCCTAGTCAGCCACATACCACTGGGATGAATCTCCAAACCAGGCACACTTTATGGGAGAAAAGGATTTATTGAATCTACAGATCCAGAGGAAGTTCCATAATGGCAAAGAGGCTGACCCCTTCCACAGGTCCAAGCAATGAGAGAAGCCATCACCAACACCACACACATAGAACAGTGAACAGGCAAGGGAGAGAAGAGTTTCTCTCCCTTTATATAGCCTTACAGTGGGGTCTTGCAATCTTATCCCAGACTTTTTGGCTTCCTGAGTCTGTGGAATTTCCTTCCTGCACTGCCCTCCCAGGAACGAATGTTAATTTACAGTTTCCATGAGCTTCCTTACATGCTTCCCTCTGCTGAGAGGGCTGCCTTCCTGTGATAAACATCAAAGACCCACCAAAGAAAATATAAAGGATCAAGTTGACAACAAAACCTAACCATCACAGCATCTATTAGGAAAGCATGTATCTTTGACACCTCAGCCAACGAGGCACTGAATGTGACAATAATGAGGCATTCATGTTTGGTCTGAACACGTCTGTTGTACTGTCTAGAAATTGAAGATAACCAAGAAGCTAGAACCCTTATGTAGAAAAATCAAAGACCTTAATTCTCAGAGTGGCCCCCATGTTCTCCTCTGCAGTGAAAAATGGTGTGGTCTACATCTAGGGCCACACTAGATACAGCTAGCTACATACACCAATCAAGACATGACTCTCATCCAAGTCTGTATCAATACCTTGACCAAACAGGTAGGTAGCTTGTGGCTCACAACAAGTGATGGCTGTGATGGAAAGGTATTTGCTTGGGGCTATAACAACTGTGGCCAGGGAGAATTAGGATCTATACTCAGTCAACTCTTTAGAAGTTGTACTATTTACATAGTAAGAGGGCAGTTGGCACTGCCTGTGGCAGACCTCATCCATTTTCTGGATGATAGTGAGATGTATGGCTGGGGTTACAGTGGACATCTGGGTTTGGGGGGAAAAAAACAGTGACCAGTCAAGCCCCGTGAGAGTGACAACTCTACACAAGGTGTGTGTGAACCAGATTGTCTGCGGGTATGCACATACTCCAAGCACTAATAGATGTGGGCTTGCTGTATGCCTGGGGGACTAAAATTTATGGGCAGCTGGAAACTGGCAACAAGAAGGACCTGCTGGGCTGGAGAGATTGCTCAGTGGTTAAGGCACTTGCCTCCAGTGCCTAAGGCCCCTGGTTCAATTCCCCAGTACCCACATAAGCCAGACCCACAAAGAGGTGGCCCTGGTGTGCTCTCTCTCTCCCTCTCTCTTCCTCTCTCTCTCTCTCTCTATCTATCTATCTATCTATCTCTATCTCTCTGCTTGAAAATGAATAAATAAAATATTAAAAAAGAAGGACCTGCTAAGCCCATCACACAACATGAGAAAAGAAAAGGTTGTCACTCCTCCCATATATCTGTTGCCAACACCGAGGGTGAGCAAGTGTACCTGTGGGACCAGTACCAGGCCATGTGGTGATCCTCCCCACCTCACCGTTTCTCCTGCACCCATGCATGGTGTGTTTGCCTGCTTTGTCACCCCTGCTTTTTTGGGTCAGGAAAAAAGCAGAGCAGGAAGACTGTTTTACTGTTCCAGAAATCTCTAAAGAAATAATTTGATAGGCCAGAAACTGCTGGATCTGAAATTTTCAGTTGATGGGAAATATACTCATGTCAATAAGGCTGTTTTGAAATAGACCAGTTTTGGAGCTGGGAACATGGCCCAGCAGACAAACTTACTGACCTGAGTTCAATCTCCAACACCCAAGTAAAGCCAGTTTCAAAATGGCAAGCACATCTGTAATCCCAACATGCCTACAGCAATGGGATGTGAAGCCAGGAGATTCTCAAAGCTTGAAGGTCAGCTAGACTGGCCTTCCCAATGGAAAACAACAAGAGAGACCCCGTCTCAAAAAAGGTGGAAAGTGAGGACTGGCATCCTGAAGTTGTCCTCTGGCTTTGCACATCCACACACACACACACACACACACACACACACACACACACACACACACATACACACACATATATAAATACATACACACATACATACACACACATACATACACACATACATACATACATACACACATACTTACATACACACATACATACATACACACATACATATATACACACATACATACATACAGACATACACACATATATACACACATACACACATACATATATATATATATACACATATACATACATACACACACAGAAAAATAAACAGACTGGTTATCTTTTTCACTTTTGTTGCCAATTTTCATAAATGTATATAGTGTATTTCGATCAGAATCCCCTCTTATTACTTTCTTTTGTCATCCCAACACCCTTCCAATAAACCTCTTCTTCATTCCAACAAGTACCTCTTCTGTTTCAATGACATTTTTCTCCTCCATCATGCATGATGACATGTTTTTGGGCCCATTATTGTGCACGCCTTGTGCAGGTATAGGCAGCTGCTGTGAGGTCATGCAGGCATCAGCCACCTCGTGTTCAAAAGGTAACATTCCAAAGCTCTCTTTTCCATCCTTTGGCTCTTACATGTTTTCCACCACTCTTCTACAGTATTCCCTGAGCCTTGGGGTGGGGGTGTGATAGAAATGTCTTTTAGTACTAAACACTCCACTGTCACTTCTCAGCACGTTGACAAGTTTTAGTCTCCCCAGTAGTCATTGCTATCTACAAAACCAAGCTTTTCTCACTAAAAGAGAGAAGAGCACTATCAATGCAAGTAAATATTTAGAAGGCAATTTGATGCACACCACATATCATTTATCCAAACAACAGAAGTCGCTTCTCCCCTAGGGACTATGACTTTTCCAGCCATAGGCTTTTGACTAGGTTTTCAGTTATGAGGCATGAATTTCCTCTGGTGAAGCAGGTCTCAAATTCAAGGGAACAGTTGGTTACCCCCATATCAGACATGGCACCATTGCATGTGGGCCCTTGGGCACATCTTTCCTGGCTGGCTAATTGTCTAGAGTCCACTGCTGGTTAAGACTGTCGATGGCTTTTCTCCCCCAGGCAGCCCACATAGCACTTTCCAGCACTCTGATGGCTAGCCAGCAGCAAGGAGGCTTGGGCTTAGTACCAGCTTGATTTCTCAGGGTTCTATAGTCAAGCATGTCGTGTCTTCAGCAATAGGAGACCAGTTTTCCTTACCCTGTGTACCATGTCTTTCTCCAGAACATCTATGCAAACACAGTGGGTTGGCCACTCCAATAAGATGCCTCAGCTGCCATGGGACTGACTAGACCAGGAGGTCATGAATATCTTTCCTATGTTCTTCCAGTAGTGAAATGGGAAAATATGGAAGACTTTTGGACTTGGTGACATCTTACCATGAAAACAGACTGAAGAAAGTTTGTCAGCACATTATCAAGCAAGAAATCATCGTGTAGAACGCTTTCTCATTATTCCCAACTGCAGTCAGATATGATGCAGGGGATGTAGAGGAGCTCCATTGTGATTGGCATCAACCGCTTGACAGAGGTTGCAAGACTGTGGTGTCTTGGCAAAGGCTCGGCTCCTTGCTAAAGGAATTCATTGCTAGAGACAACTGTGGAGCCTTTAAGAACCAAGGCTGGAGGCTGCTGGGCTGCGTGTGAGCGCTCTGGGACACTGGGGGTGCTGTGTCCAGGTTGTGCTCTGTGGGTGATGGAATTCTGCAGATAAAACCCACCAGGTTGATTTTTTTCACATCTGAGACGTAGGGCTCTGTGCTAATATGTGAAGGATGAAGGCTTCTCCTGAGCCCATCTTTAGTGTTATTAAATATGTCTTTTCTTACATTTGGTCAGAACACTCTGGAGGGCTCTGGTGGCTTGGCTGTGAAGGGATGACAGCTTGGCTGCTTTTGTTTTGTTTTTTTCCTCTTTTTGTGTTAGGAATACTATTTAGCGCAGTTTAACCTTGACATCAGATCCCAAATTATGGTTTTCCTAAAAACATCTACTTAGGAGAAAATTGTTTTTAGATATGGCTATGAAATGTAACTTTGAAATGTGAGAGTGTTCTCCTTTGAAACTCAGCTCCTTTGAGGAATTTCTTTCAGGATGACGTTTTATGCCTACGGCCATGCCTCTCTGAATGCACACCATGCTGTTTCATCTCATCAGCTAAGCAGGGACTGCCCTGGTTAGTACTTGGATGGGAGACAAGACTGAAGCTTTGCTCTCTGGCCCAAGACCTTCTTTCCAGGCACGTGAGCTCTCAGTATGCAGCTTAGAAAGTCCCTTCTGAGCTTAGAGCCTGAGTTGTTCAGAGCCTTATTTACAAGGAGGAGGCATGCTGCAGCTATGATTTTAGTAATGTTTTTATATGTGTGTGTGTATTGGATGGAGTGATGAGTGAGGCTTTACAGAGGACTTATTGATGGGTAATATAAATATAAACCTAGAACTTCCAGCCCCCTTTTCATGATCATGTCACAAATGAGTGATGCCCGGTGAGGTGCTAAGTTAAAATTGGCTCTACAATAATGGGGTTTTTTTACAAGGCAGGTGACTATGTGTGCCTTGATTTCCTATAATGGATAATATTTATAACAATCACTTGTTCTGTAGCCTTATCTCAAGTCATAACTTTAGGATGGTAATTATTGTTTTACTTAAAAAATACTTCCCAAAAAAATCACATAGCAGAGCAGTAGACCCATACCTGTAAATTCTTCATTCAACATATGTGTACTCATTCCCACCACAGGTGAAGGAGCACTTCTCAGATTTCTGAATAATCTGCATAAGTATGTATGCTAGAAAGAGAACAACTCCTTCAAAAAAGATTTAGTGTACTTAATACAATCATTTTATTTCCTGCTTGATTTTAATGTTAATCGTAGGAGACAAAAATTATTATTTGATTTTTTTTTCATTTGATGTGATCATGGAAAGCAGAGAAGTCACATTTCTTACAATAACCTGAACTTTACTATTAACTACTCACCAGAACAAGGGCTGATACTCTTTAATATATGGGTTGTATTTGTGTAATGCTTAGAATAACATATTAATAAATAAGTAATCTGTTAAGAAAAAAACAGAATAACTCTCCAATCTCAAACCTTAATAGAAACTAGTAATCAAGAGAGCATGGGACTGGCAGAGTAGCATAGATAGATAGATAGATAGATAGATAGATAGATAGATAGATAGATAGAGATAGATATTTATAGATAGATATATATTGATAGATGATAGATAGATAGATGATAGATATAGCTAGATATATAGATTTATAGATAGATAGATAGATATAGTTAGATATATAGATTTATAGATAGATGGATAGATAGATGATAGATAGATATAGTTAGATATATAGATTTATAGATAGAAAGATAGATAGATAGATAGATAGATAGATAGATAGATAGATAGATAGATAGATAGATAGATAGATGGATGGATGGATGGATAGATAAGAGAGAACTGAGAATAAAAGAACAAATCTATGCATTCACAGTCATTTGATTTGTCTATGAAAATGTCAGGGTCATTTAGTGAGAGAAATGCATATATTAGCTTTTTAACCCCAACTATGAATAAGAATCTGAGGCATAGCAGGAATCTATATGTTTCAAGAAGACTTGCAGCTGACGTGGATGCTATTAGGATTTGAAATGATTGGTTTAAAACATCCATTAGTGACTGGGGAGGTCGCTCAGTCCATAAAGTGCAAATATGAGATCCCCAGAGTTCACATTTTTTTTTAAAATCCTGATATGGTGATGGACTCTTGTTATCCTAGTGCTGAGGGGTAAGGGAGGCAAGCTGATCCCTGGGAGTTGCTGCTGGCCTCCTAGTCTAGCTTA
>PVHP010048888.1:0-12253 GCA_004024765.1 Zapus hudsonius
AAAAACTACTTGCAGTGCAGTTTATTGAAGGGCTTGCCAACTACTTTCTTTCTTTCTTTTTTTTTTTTTTTTGGAATTCACTATGTAATCTCAGGGTAGCCTTGAACTCACAGCAATCCTCCTACCTCTGCCTCCCTAGTGCTGGGATTAAAGGCGTGCACTACCACGCCCGGCTTAACTACTTTCATATATGATATTTTACTTAATATTTACCACCATCCCACGGCAACTTAGGAGTGATTATTATATTTGTAACCATTTACATTTGTGAAAATGAAAATTCAGAGAGTTTGAAGAACTACCAAGATCAGTATCCAAATCTTCTAAATCAAACCCATTAAGACCTGTCTGCTCTTAATTTCACATGTAAATATCCTTGTAGTGACATACATCCCTTAATGTGTCTTAGCTATCTATTGGTCTATCTGGTGGCTAGCCTGAAATTTGCTTTAACCTTTACCCAGAGTTTGGGCATTTGGGCTACTTCAAGATTTTTTTCCTTATTAAAAAAAAAAAAAAGATTTTTTTCCTTATATAAACAGCCTTTCTGCAAACATACAGCATTCATTTTGCTTCAAGAACCAAAGCATGTTTGCCCACTAAATAATGTAACACATTATGGACAATAAATATATATTAAAAAAAAAAAAAAAAAGAACCAAAGCATGCCTATATTCGTGGCTCATGGCACAGAGCAGAAGCCAGTGATTTCTATGCAGCCTTTCTTTGCTGGAGAGGGTACGGAAATGGAAGGTATATTTAGTGAGAAACAAAGGGCTGCCTATTAAACTGCAGGAAACTCTGCTGCCTTGAGAACTGCATCTCTTTCCTTATGCTTCCATTAATCAACACCTGACACTTTCAACTCAGGGAGGCTCTGGAATGCATCTTTCTTCTCCAGCTAGCTCAGTGGATTCCCACCAGCAACACCAGGCCACACAGCAAACCCTGAGCCCCCACCAGTACCAGCTGAGCAGCATTACTTTCTTATTTCTAACAAGCATTTGAGCACATCTTTCTCCAGCCCCATCTCCCTTCATTTCTGCTCTATTCTCTTCCTATACTCTCACAACACAGTGTTTTCAACCCCTGAAAGCTTTGCTGATGCTCCTGCCCAGAAGGAGCAGTTTTGCATATAAAGTGAGCCTCAGGGCCTGAGGGTTTAAAGCCACTTGATTAGAAATCCTGAGGATCCAGGTTCAACTCCCCAGTACCCATATAAAGCCAGATACACAATGTGGCACTTGCATCTAAATCTGGACTTCTTTGCAGTGGCAAGAAGCCCTGGTGCACCTATTCCCTTTCTCTCTCATTCTACCTATGCTTAGATAGACAGATAAATAAAGTGCCAGGCATGATGGTGCACGCCTTAATCCCAGCACTCGCACTCCAGAGGTAGGAGGATCTACGTGAGATCAAGGCTACCCTGATATTACACAGTAAATTCCAGGTCAGCCTGGGCTAGAGCATCTGAGATCCTACCTAAAAAAAAAAAAAAAAAAAAAACAGAAAAATACTTAGAGGCTGGAGAGATGACTCAGCAGTTAAAGTGATTACGTACAAAGTCTAATGACCTGGGTTTGATTCCCCAGTACTCACTAAGAGCCAGATGTGAAAAGTGGTACATGCATCTGGAGGCCCTGACATGCCCATTCTCTGTCTGACACTCTCACTCTCTCTCTCTCTCTCTCTCTCTCTCTCTCTCTCTCTCTCTCTCTCTCTCTCTGCTTGCAAAAAAGCCTAAGGACCCAGGTTCAATTCCCCAGTACATAAAGCCAGATGCACAAAGAGGTGCATGCATCTAGAGTTTGTTTGCAGTGGCTGGAGACCCTGGTGTGACCATTCATATTCTCTTTCTTTCTCTTTCTCGCTCATAAATAAATAAATAAATAGATGTGATCATAATGACACATAATCTCTGTGGTCTTCCCCAAATCCCTGCTGAAAAAAAAAATCTACTATGATTAAAGCAGGAGACAAGTCCCAGTGAAAAACACTCTATACATATTGGGTATGTTGTTATGGTGTACCTCTCTACCTCCTAAAGACCAGATTATGCATGAACTAATCATCACTGTAGCTCCTGTATCTAGCAGTACATGAATGACATAGCTTCAAGTCTTTCCCGTGAAATTCCCGTATATGAAATTAATTGTTCTCCCCCAAGGGTTTTTACATGAACTTTGTACATAGTAATTATCTTTTCATGTTATAATTTCAGAGACTTTGTTTTCTAAACTAGGTAGGTAGACTCAGCACAGGATCAAAGCCATACCCTAGGGGTTAGGGGGCAGAGCTCATTGATAAGATTGTTGGGTTCAAACCCAACACAAAAAGAGAACCAAGTGTGGTACTGAACCCATGTCTGTAATTCTAGCATTCAGCAGGATTGCCATGAATTGAAGACAAGCCTGACTACAAGGCAAATGCCAGGCCTACCTAGCAAGTCTATCTCAAAGGGAAAAGGGGAGCTATATCCTCAGCCCTCATTTTTTTTTTTTTTTTTGACTTGAGAAAAAGCCTCACTCTGTAGCCCAGTAACCCAGACTTGCTTCAAATTTGCAATAATCCTCAACTTCATTACAAGCATGTGCCACCATGCCTAGCCAAGACTACCTAGATTTAAATTTCAAATTCAAACCAGGCCTATCCATGCCTGAAATCTCAGTATTTTGAGAAATGGAGGCAGGAAGATCAGAAGTTCAAGGTCATCCTTGGATACACAGCAAGTTTTTATATAATATGGCTTCATACCATGGCAGTGTAATGCCCTATTTATCACCCATTCTATGAGTGTGGAAAGCTCAGAAACAAAAGATTACTTTAAAAAAAAAAGTAGAAGGCCGGGTGTGGTGGCGCACGCCTTTAATCCCAGCACTTGGGAGGCAGAGGTAGGAGGATCACCACTAGTTCAAGGCCACCCTGAGACTACATAGTGAATTCCAGGTCAGCCTGGGCTAGAGTGAGACCCTACCTCGGAAAAGAAAAAAACCTCCATGGCTGAGGAGATGGCGTAGTAGTTAAAGGTATCCATATAAAGCCAGATCCAAAAGTGGCACAGGGGTTTGGAGTGTGTTTATTAGAGGCAAGAGGCCCTGGTGCGCGCGCGCGCGCACACACACACACACACACACACACACACATATACAAATAAAAATTTTTTAATTATTTTTTTATTTCCAAGGCGGGAGAGAAAATGGGTATGCCAGGCAGGGCCTCTAGCCACTGCAAACATACTCCAGATTCATTAATCGCTTTGTGCATCTGGTTTTACATGGGTACTGGGAAAATTGAACTTGGGTCATTAGGCATTGATGGTAAGCACCTTAACCACTGAGCATCTTTCCCAAATAAATAAATAAAAATTAAGATGAAAAAGAATTCAAGGGGCTGGAGAAATGGCTTAGCGGTAAGGCACTTGCCTCCAGTGCCTAAGGCCTCAAGTTCAATTCCCCAGTACCCACATAGGCCAGACCCACAAGGTGGTGGCCCTGGTGTGCTCTCTCTCTCTCTCTCTCTCTCTCTCTCTGCTTAATAAAGAAAAAAAATTTTAATTAAAAAAAAATAACTCAAGGTCAGCCTCAGATACATTTAATGTAGGGAGTTCAGGGACAGCCTGGGGACACCCTGCCTCAAAAACCAAAAAGGAAGGACCAGTGACTTGGCTCAAGTCAGTAAAGTATGTGTCACATAAGCATGAGGACCTATGTCAGGATCCCCAGTACCTATGTCAAAACTGAGCACAACAGCACATGCCTGTATTCCCAATACTAGGGAAGTGGCAACAGGAAGATTCCTGGGCTTTGCTGGCCAGCTAGTCTAATGAAATCAGTAAGCTCCAGGGTCAGTGAGAGAACCAGGCTCAAAAAGAAAGTGGAGGGGCTGGAGGGATGACTCAGCGGTTAAGGCACGTGTTTCCAGAGCCTAATGACCTAAGTTCAATTCCAGATGCACAAAGTGGTGCATCCATCTGGAGTTCATTTGCAGGGGCTAGAATGGCGAACTCATACACTCCCCCCCCTCTCTCTCTTCTCTCTCTCTCTCCTTACAAATAAATAATTTTTTTTTTGAGGTAGGATCTCGCTCTAGTCCAGGCTGACCTGGAATTCACTATGTAGTCTCAGGGTGGCCTTGAACTCATGGTGATCCTCCTACCTCTGCCTCCCGAGTGCTGGGATTAAAGGCGTGCGCCACCACACCCAGCTACAAATAAATAAAATTTAAAAAAAAGAAAGTAGAGCTGGCTCAGTGGTTAGGTTAAAGGTGCTTACTTGCAAAGCCTGCTAGCCCAGGTTTGATTCCCAGCACCCATATAAAGCCAGGCACAAGAAGTGGTACATGTATCTGAAAGTAGACCTCTGGTGTATCTATACACACGTGTGCAAATAAATAAATATTTAAAAAGTAAGATGAACAGTGATTGAGAAAGACACCTTATATTGACTTCAAGCTTCCAAACACACACACACACACACACACACACACAGCTCCACACATTTGCCCACACACATACATACACAACACTTACACATATACATGCCAAAAAACAAGTAAAAAACAAGCAAACAAAAGTCAGTAACAGAGATGTAACCCTTAAGTTTCTGAATCAAACTGCCCAGGCAGGAGCCCTGTGATGACTATCTACCACAGCCATCACAGCCACACCCAGAAAACACAGGGGCTGTGGCAGCTCAGGCACTCTCCCACCCAAGAGCTTTTCATCTCCATCCCACTCTTCTTCCAGACAGGCAGCCAAGAGCAAGAAAGCTGCCGCTATTAACTCTGCCCTTCCTGTGGCCACTCATGTTCCTTCTCCCCACTTACTTCGCCACACAAACAGGCAAAAAGGGGAACAAGGGGAACCAAGGGTCACAGGATGGCCCTCGTGACAGGGATCCTTGTACCAAAGACAAAGGACATTCCCAGCTCCTTGCATCTTCAAGAATCAAGGAGCAGGAAAACGGCATAAGCCTAGGCTGCACACTCTCTCAGTGCTGGCAAGGATCCCTTACTAAAATTAGCAGAAAAATGTACAAGTACCAGTTCTTTAACCGGTCCCGGGCTTCCAACTGGGCTCCCACTTCAAAGCTGATTCCTCGTCTGTTAGGTGGATGCTTTGTCATTTTCAGTCATCGATAGGGCTGTCTTTATTCTCCTGAAAAAGCCAATTAAATATTTATGAAACTTGGGCAGAGTCTGCCTAGGGTGTAGCATCACTCAACTACACATAAAAACAAACAGGCAATACTCAAAACATGAAGCTCCATGAACCTCTGACAGCGCCCTCTTTGTGCTGGCCCTCCTCCAAGCAGTTAGCCCCTCTCACCCACCCCTGCTTCCTCCTCTACTGTGCCATATCCTGTGGTCTCGAGAAACAGAAGACCCTCTCAGAACATCTTGCCAAGAACTTATCTATGAGTTTTATCTCTCAAAACTCCAAAAACACAACTGCTTCCATGGTTAAATTCAAACACTTACTGATACCTTCGAAATTATTTGTTCAGAGACTAGTCAGGACCAACAGAAACACACAGGTCCTACCCTCAGCTAGCCTGTAGCCAAAAATGTAGCCAACCAACAGAAATAATTGCAAACTGTAACTGCCATGAAATGAAAGTGCTACAAAGGAAGCAAACAAAAGATGAGAAGCTACCTAAGATTGGTGCGGGCAAGGCAGGAGAATGGCATGAGCCTAGGCATTTGAGGCCAGCTTGAACCACAAACTAGTATGTGTCTCAAAATCAAAAACCAAAAAACAAACAAACAAACAAAAACTATCACAAAGACACTGGTAATACCTGGCCCTACTTTTGGAAGACTAGACAAGAAATTTCTAGAGCTGGAGATACAGGTCAACAGTATTGCCTAACATATGCAAGGTCCCAGGTTTCAATCCATCACCAAAAATACTAAGACAAACCAGGTATTCTGACACACATCTACAGTCCCAGCACTCAGGAGGATGAGGCAGGACCACTATAGTTAGTATGAGACCAGCCTGGGCTACATAGTGAGACATGCTTCAAAAAGCCAAAAACATGGCAGGACGTGGTGGCACATGCCTTTAATTCCAGTACTCAGGAGGCGGAGGTAGGGGGGACTGCTATAGGTTTGAGGCCAGCCTGAGACTACACAGTACATTCCAGGTCAGCTCTGGAGAATTCCAGAAGAGCCTGGGCTACAAAGTAAAATCTCAAGTGTGGGGAAGCGTAATATGAAAGATGAGCATCTTATTAAACAACTGGCTCTAAAAGGCTGGTAGGGAAAACACAGCAGGGGGAAGGGAAGGGGAGGGGAGGGGGGACAGGGGAGGGGAGGGGAGGGGAGGGAAGGATAATGCCTGACAAAGGCAAAGTAGAAATAAATGCTCACTGAACTGCCTTCAGCTATCAGGCTCTGTGAAGGAGTGAGCTTCCTGCTGCAGAGGGAATGCAATTTGATGTGGTGATAGGCCTTGAATCTCTAGCTCTACCTTCCTCACCCACCTACTTTTTTTTTTAATGGGACAAGGTTTCATAGAGCCCAGGTTGACCTCAAACTGGTTATGGATATGTAGCTGAGGCCTGGTCTCCACCTCTTGAATGCTGGGATTACAAGCAAGTGCTACCACACCCAGCTTCTATTCTTACCAACTGAATTTGTGAAATTTACTAAAACTCTAATGAATTTGTTTCCTCTCTGTAAAAATGAGGATGGTGATAATACTAATACAACCACCAAGCAGTGGATGTGGGGATTAAATGAGCTAGTCCATTAAAGAGCATAGGTTGGTACAAAGTTAAGAAACCATTATAACAAATGAGGAAATGATACTGCATAACTTGGCTTAAATTCAGCTGCTAAGTGAAAGGCCCCAAGTCTGCCTGATTTCAGAATCAACTCTTTCTACCACATAACCTCCTCCCTCCTAAGAGGCCATCCACTAGAACACAAGTACGGAGGTAGAAAGAGCAAAGTTAGAGGTCATCCTTAGCAACATAATGAATTTCAGGCCAGCCTGGGCTACATTAAATACTGTCTCAAATTTTTTTAAAAATTAAGGGGCTGGAGAGATGACTCAGTGGTCAAACATGCTTGAAAAACCTGCCAGGCCTGGTTCAATTTCCCCAACCACCACATAAAGCTGGACAGGTATTAGCTTATAGCAGCAAGAGACCCTCGTGTGTCCAAACACACACAAAATTTGAAAAGAAATTAAATTAAAACAAGACGGCAGCATGTGTGACTGGGGATTTAGTTCAGTTGGCAGAGTGCTTGCCTAACATGCAGGAATCCCTGAGTCTGGTCCTCAGAATCATATAAACTGGGCCTGTTGGCATACAACTATAAGCCAAGACCCTGGGAGACAGAAGAAGGAGGAACATTATCAGTTCCAGGCCAGCCATGGATGGCTACACAGTGAGTTACAGGCCAGCCATGGCTACATACTGAGCGCCTGTATTGAAAATTCAAAAATGGAAAGAGAGAATACAGAAATGAAGCAAGGAGGTGAGTGAATGAAGATAAAAAGTATTTCCAACAGTGAAAGAAAACCAATTGCTCTGATCTGCCTGTTTTGTGCTCTAGTATTCCACCACCCAGCTCTCTCCATCCCTCTAGCGTGGCTGTTTACTTAAAAATCCCACATTCCAGCTGGGGTGTAGCCTAGGGTAAATGTCTGCCTAGCATATAGAAGACTCTGGTGTTTGATCTCCAGCACCTCGTTAAATTTTAATACCTACACTATCTCTACTACTACTATAATGATTAAAGGCAGCTAGGTGTGGTAGCCCACACCTTTAATCCCAGTACTCCAGGAGGCAGAGGTAGGATGATTGCTGTGAGTTTGAGGCCAGCCTCAGACTACCTTGTGAATTGCAGGTCAGCCTGGGCTGGAGCAAAACTCTACCTCAAAAATCCAAAATAATAATAATGATACTGATGATGATGATTAAGTAGTTCAATATAGAAGCAGTTTGTTTTTTGAGGTAAGATCTCACTCTAGCCCAGTCAAGCCAGGCGTGGTGGCGCACACCTTTAATCCCAGTACTCTGGAGGCAGAGGTAGGAGGATTGCCTTGAGTTCAAGGCCACCCCGAGACTACATAGTGAATTCCAGGTCAGCCTGGACTACAGCGAGACCCTACCTCAAAAAACAAAAAACAAAAAGATCAGCATGAATTATCTAGGAAGTTCCAGGCCAGTTTAGGCTACATATAGACCTTGTGTCAAAAAATCTTTTCTTTTCCAGGTGGACATGGTGGCACTGGACTTTAATCCCAGCACTCAGGAAGCAGAAGCAGTTGGATCACTGTGAGTTTGAGGATAGCCTGGGGCTTCAGAGTGAGTTCTAGGTCAACCTGGGCCAGAGTGAAACCCTACCTGGAACTCACTCTGTAGTCCTAGGCTGATCTTGAACTCAAGGAATCCTCCTACCTCTGCCTCCCAAGTGCTGGGAGTAAAGTCGTGCTCCAAAACTCCTAGCTTGATTTTTTTTTAAAGTCTTATTTTACTGTACTGGGCCTTCATAATCACCAGATAACATAAGTAGGACTAGCTGTAACATTCCCAAGGCACAGAAATGAAAACAGTGCAGAGAAGCCAAAATGCTCAGAAGTTAAAAACTTTTAAGATTCTCCAAGGCACACCCACCACGACTCAGGGAACTGAGCGGAAGAGGGGGCGGAAAGATTGTGAGAGGCATGGCACCCCTCAGTAACAACATACTAGGGCCAGGAGAACCAGGCTGAGTACTAGGCTATCCATGGTCCCCTGCCACAAGGACTGATCCAGACGACCCATGGAAGAGGATATCCAGCTGATTGGGGATAGGGAGGGGGGCATTGGGGAATTGGGAATAACAATTCATTGTTTGTCCACTAAATAATGTAACTCATTATGGTCAATAAATATATATATTAAAATTAAAAAAAAAAAAAGATTCTCCAAGGCAGGAGAAATCTCTCTTATCAAAAGTAACAGGATTTTCCCAGAAACAAACTATTTCCTCTTCTCTGTACCATAGTCATTGCTATGCTTATATTCATGTCTTTAGATATAAACAAAATTTGAATAAAGGGAAGATAAAGCAACTGGATGCTTTTCAATGTTATGTCAGCATTATATAACAAGCAGAATTTTTTTTTTTTTTGGTTTTAAGAGGTAGGTCTCACACTAAAAAATATTTAATTTTTTTAAAAATATTTTATTTATTCATTTTCAAGCAGAGAGATACAGAAGAGAGAGAGAGAGAGAGCACCAAGGCCACCACCTTGTGGGTCCGGCCTATGTGGGTACTGGGGAATTGAACCTAGGGCCTTAGGCACTGGAGGCAAGTGCCTTAACCACTGAGCCATCTCTCCAGCCCAGAAATATTTAATTTTTTAGGAAGGCCAAAAGCTAACACTGGTCTAGCTGTGGGGAAAATGGAACTCTGCCTAGGGCCCTGACCATGATGGCCATCTTTTTTTTTTTTTTTGGGGGGTTTTTTTGAGGTAGGGTCTCACTCTAGTCCAGGCTGACCTAGAATTCACTCTGTAGTCTCAGGGTGGCCTTGAACTCACGGCAATCCTCCTACCTCTGCCTCCCAAATGCTGGGATTAAAGGTGTGTGCCACCATGCCTGCTGATGGCCATCTTTTATATACCTCAATCTGGAAGCAAGAAGCAAGCAAGCTGTAAAACTGTTTATAATCTTGGATTGTCATTTCCATCTGAAGAATATAAAATGAATGAAAATGAACCATTAGAAAGAGCTAGGGCTGCAGGCAGCCCTATGGGAGAGAGAAGGCATCAACAGTGGTTTACAAGCCTTAAGACTGGCTAGCTAGGCCAAATGAGCCAACTGGGAGCAATAGTGGCACATCTAATGTGGAAGAAACCAACTGCTCTGTAATTGAACTGGAGGCCAGCTCCATGGATAGGATTACATGCCTGGTACTGAAAACAATAGCGGGGGAAGTCAGGAGCCCTCAGGGAGTATTGTCTGCTGTTGTCTGGCTAAATACATATATTATGCCCACCAAACTGCCTTATAAACACTTTTTTTAATGTCCATACCCATATAATAATACTACTCTCACTCTTGTCTAGAGGAAGCTTCTATTTCAGATGGCAGTGACCACTGGGATAACTCAAAAGACACCACAGTGCTGAGAGGAAATGACAGCGGAGTGTTCAGCACTGGACATCTCTATCACACTTCCCGAGGCTCAGGGTCAATTGTGGAAGAAGTGGTGGAAAGATTATAAGAGTCAAAGGAAGAGTAGGACTGCTTACAACGCAAACTTCCAGACACAAAATGCCCTTGATATTCATGACTTTGAAGTGCCTGATACTAACTACACAAGACCTTCATAACAGGAGGAAAAGATGATGAACAGAAACAAAATAGAGACTGAGAGGGGGAGGAGAGATGATGGGGAAGGAATTATAATGGTTTATTGTCTATAATTATGGAAACTGCCAATAAAAAATTTTAAAAATGAGGGCTGAAGAGATGGCTTATCAGTTAAGGCATTGACCTGCAATGCAGAAGGACCAGAGTTCGATTCCCCAATGCCCATATAAAGCCAGATGCACAAGAGGGTGCATGCATCTGGAGTTCATTTGCAGTGGCTGAAGGCCCTGGCACGCCCATTCTCTCTGTCTGCCTCATTCTTTCCCTCTCTCAAATAAAAAAAAAAATTTTTTTAATTTTTTTAAATGAATCATTTGTGAAAAGAAGACACCAAGAGTATTTTTACACACAATTTTGGAGAAAACAGGAAAACTCATATATTTAATAACAAAAAAGAAGCTGAGCAGGGTGACACATGCCTTTAATCCCAGCATTTAGAAGCCAGAGGTAGGAGGATCACTGTGAGTTCAAGGCCAGCCTGAGACTACATCATGAATTCCAGGTCAGTCTGAGCTAGATCAAGACACTACCTCAGCCGGGCATGGTGGCACACGCCTTTAATCCCAGCACTTGGGAGGCAGAGGCAGGAGGATTGCCGTGAGTTCAAGGCCACCCTGAGACTACATAGTGAATTCCAGGTCAGCCTGGGCTAGAGTGAGACCCTACCTCAAAAAAAACAAAACAAAAATATTTTTCATCATACAGGTGGCACACATTCTGGTATGTATCCCAGAATTTGGGGGGTTGAGGCAAAAAGATTACCATAAATTTGAGGTCAGCCTGGGCTACATAGTGATCCATGCCAGCCTGGGATCACAGCAAGTCCTGTCTCACAAACAATAATAGATGTTTTCTCCAAGTTTTCCTTCCACAATTAAACTTAGATTGGGTTTACTCATTTCAAGTTATGAAGAATGAACTAATTAAGTGAAACTTTCCAGAATCAGTACAAGAGGTCTGGTGCCCAGGCCTAGTTCTAGAATATGTTTTACTGTCTGATCTTCGGCACATTATACAACCTCACTGAGCTAATTATTTTACTCTTCCAAGTTCCTTGCTCCACATCACATCTTAGGCCTCAAGACTGGCCACATGCCACACAGGCAATGCCTTTACCTCCCACTTTCAGTCACCATATTTGATGTCCTTTTTATTTTGGTTTTCAGAGACAGGTCTCACTCTGTAGCTGAACTCCTGCCCAAGTGGTTGGGATTACAAATGTAAACCACAATAACCACTATACCCATCACCATTTGTTTTTGTTTTTTGTTGTTTTAGGTGGGATTTTACTCTAGCCCAGGCTGACCTGGAACTCAGTCTGTAGTCCCAAACTGGCCTCAACTCACTGAGATCCTACCTCTGCCTTCCGAGGGATGGGATCAAAGGCGTGTGCCCACCTTACTTTATTTTCCCCCATCACCATTCTGTAAGACTTACTTTGAGGTTTTTCCCATTACCAAGGAGTTGCCCAATTCAGGCCCCACCAGTTCTAGTCCTAATTAAAACAAGATCTCTCTCAAGAGCGCTCCAAGCCTCCAGCCACAGCCTGGCCAGACCCAAATTAATACTTGTCTCATGAGTTGACATCTCCTGAGTATCCATTTTATGAAGGACAGAACTCAACATGTTTTATGTTCAAGTCATCTCACAGGGTATCTTGTTTGCAGTGCTGACGATCAAATCCTGGGCCTTGCCCATACTAGGCTGGTGCTCTACCATGAATCATACCCCCAATCCTCTCATAAGTTTGTAATGAGAATTGTCATTCCCATTTAATGGATGTGAAAACAGGTTCAAGTATAAACTGCCCAGATAACATTATTAGCATGTATTAGAATAAGGAATTGAAAGCACATGCCTGTAATTCAAGCACTCAA
>PVHP010048890.1:0-12363 GCA_004024765.1 Zapus hudsonius
ATGGCTTTGGGGACCAGCTTTCTCTGCTTGCTGCCTTGAACTTCAGCAAGGCATTGTGCACCGACCCCACTATCTTTCCAGCTAGAGGGACTCCCCTTCCCAAACAGCACCTCTAAGCTCTTCCTCCAAGTGTAAGTTGGGATTTTTATTACGCTTCATTTGGCAAGAGAGGCTGGTAGCAGCTATAAACCAAGACTCAGAAAACTGCCCGCCATCCATCTTCCCAGGACTGGCTTAGTAGCCAATGGCAGTCTCTCAGCAACAGGTTTATGATCTGGGATCACATTATTTTCAACAATAGAGACCTGCTTTCAATGAGAGAGTCAATAGCATCTTACCTCATTGGTTGCAGCTTAGTTTGACCATAAAAGAATCAATACTGGGTTCTTTGACAAAAATAAAAATAAAGCATTATTTTCAGGGGCTCCCTGTGTGAAAACTCACATTGTTTAAAAACTGCACACAAAGGCCTTCACCTAGAAGAAGCCACTTCTAGAAAGCCCAGGGTGCTGTGAAAATGAGTGTGGAAATTGCTTCTTACCCAAGGGTTTAGAAAGAACAGCTGCATGCTTTAAACTCGTTATTTTCCGTTCACGGGGTTAACTTGGGCTGAGTTCGCTACACTAGACGTTTGTAGTGAATCTCTTTGTAGACATCCTCTCTGATTAACACTTTAACAGAGAAATCAAAACACATACTTTTTCGTGTGTATTTTTTTTTTTTGTTCAAACTCCCAGCCATCCTGATCCAACTTACCTCTGCAAAGGTGTGTGCCACCATGGCCAGCTGTGTTGATGGGTAAACTCAATGTGGAGCTCAGTTCTTGTCACAAGGGAGGACATCATTTAACTCTAACAGGGGGTCGATACCTGTAGGTCCACAATGGACAAATGATGTAATGATTCTAAAAAGATACTTTGAAAGCAGCGATCGGTTTGTCCATGTGCACTGTGCATCTTGGGCATTCCATATCTCCCCTCAGCAACTTCCTTCTGGGAGGGACCTCACTGGTGTCAGGGCTTCCAGAGTCTCCCCTGGAGCTTCTCTGAGTGGTGTGAAGTTCACTGTCCATTCTAGAGTGTGGGAGAATGAGGTTGGTGGCCCACCACTGACCAGTGGAGCATAAATGCTTTTCTTTTCCTCCAGACAGTCCTGCAACATCTTCCAGGCAGCCCTCTGAGAGCCAGGAACCATTTGCCGGGAGCAGTGGCCAATTTCATAACTCATGCTCGGATTACTTTCCAGCCTCTAGGCCCCATCTTTCTTGTCCAGGGCTTCTGGACCACACTTTCTCATAAAAACTTGTAAGCAAGCCTTTGTCTTGGGATCTGGGGAGGAGGCCAGACTAAGTTCAAGCCATTTTCCCTTTGTTTTAGCGGGGGTGTAGGGGGGGGGTGGTTTTACAATGTCTAAGCTATCTTCTCACCCCCTCATCTAAGTCAGCTTTCCAAATACAAAAGACTTCACTCTTGAAATCTAGGAGTCTCTGTCCAGTGATGTGTATGAAGTAGTTCATGGAGTGGATTAATTTCCTGTAACTATAACAAATTTCCCGAGATAACAGGTTTATAGAAAGAAAGGTGTCTTTGGTCCCATGGTTTAGGAGGCCATGATCAAGTTGGCTCAGTGCCAGCCTGTGGCAAAGCAGCACAGCATGGTGGGAACAAAGGACAGAACGAGGCCACTCACCTAACGGCCAGAAATCAAGAAAGAGGAAGAAGACAAGACTAGGGTCCCCCAGTCACCTTTGAGGTTATGCCCCAATGACCTAAAGACCTCTCCCACAAGGCCCTGACATTTATTTACAGCTTGTACCATCTCCTAATGGCACTACCCTGAGGACCAGGTCTTTACAACATGGGTCTCTAAGTCGTGATCCACAACATAGCATGGGATTTGTCTGTCTCTTGATTTTAGATCTGGCAGAGCTTGGAGAGAGTGGTAAGTCCACGTGTCTTTCCCTCAGTCACCGTGGGAACTGGGTTCACAGTGCAGAGCTGACAACTGGCTGAGAACTATGGCCCTGACTTTGACCTGACTCTGTTATATTTTTTCCAAGATACATTTTTAACTTCCTTCTAATTTTTTAAAAAGTCATTTTTATTTATTTGCAAGCAGAGAGAGAGAGAGAGAGAGAGAGAGAGAGAGAGAGAGAGAGAGAGAGAAAGCGGCACAGCAGGGCCTCCAGCCACTGCAAAGGAACTCCAGAAGTATGCACCACTGTGTATCTGGCTTTATGTGGGAACTGGGGAATAGAACCTGGGTCATTAGGCTTTGTAGGCAAGCGCTGTAACTGCTAAGCTGTCTCTCCAGCCCCTCCTCCTAAATTTTTATATGTTTATTATATTCTGCTCTATTTGTGGGTTTGGAGGGTATTAAAAAGCCAAGATTTAGGTGAGTAGGCTTTGTAAAAAAATGTTTTTAATGACACATAACTGAATAAGCCTTTTTAATGACTCATATGGCTCAAATGTCCAAAGCCAAGTATAATACATTCACCTTCTGGCAAAGCTACTAAAAATGACCAGACAACGATGATTTAAGCAAATAAAAGTGCAAAGCCTTTATTGCCTTCATTCAGAAAACATTTGTAGAAATCTGTGGATTCTTCCTATCTGTCTGTGAATCTATGACCATCTTTTTTTCATATCTTTATTATGAATAAGTATATACATTGAATGAGAAAATCTTGTTAATGTGTCCCCATTCCCCTCCTCTCTGTCCCCTACCCACAGTTAACTGGGGTCCTTCCTTAGGGTGCATACTGGATCTGTCCATAGGATAGGGGGTATGAACTGTACCAGAGGGAGCCAGGTTTTCTTTTTTTCTTTCCCCCTTTATGTTGCTGCTGGGGGTGTATTCTCCCCCACATGGCTCTTACAATCTTTCTGCCCCCTCTTCGACTTACTTCCCTGAGTCATGGTGGGTGAGTTTTAAGTCTGCTTTTTTGTTGAGAACTTAATTGTCTCTGGACTTCTGCTTTGGGTTGTGTTGGGTGTTGTGGGTGTCTGTCTCCATTGACCTTTCGTGGGTTATCAGACTTGCTGTGGTGATTTTATGACCATCTTCTTGATATGAAGGAGGTGGACAAGAAATGAAGATAAGATTCCTACCAGAAAATGATTGTGAGCTGATAACTGCATCATTTTGTCTGTATCTGTCTGTCTCTCTGTTTCCCTCTCTCTCTCTCTCTGTTTCTCTCTCTATCTACCTATCTCTCTCTCTCTTTCTCTCTCTCTCTCTCACACACACCTGAAATATAAGAATACTGAATTTTGGATGTAGCTCAATAATTGAGGAGTTGCCTAATGGGCACAAGGTCCTAAGGTCCACCTGAGCACCACAGAAATAAACAAATAGACCAAAAAAAAAAAGTAAATGTAAGGATACTGGTTTGAGTTCATTTGACCGTGACCCACACCATCCAGGGTTGGGCTGTGTGGGGAACACACGAAGCTGTAATGGATGCTCATAAACACACAGTTAACGGTGGTGACAAGTGCAAAAGATCAGTCAGAACAATAGCTAGGAAATCCCGATGACACTGAAGGAAGACCATGCAGCCAGGCCTGAGTGGAGGAAGTACAGAAGGGCCTGTGGGTGGGAGAAGACAAGAGCTTGTTTCCCAAGTGCACCTGGAGGAGCTGGGCTGGAAAATGACATGAAATATACCTTGGATCTCAGCCACTGACTGCTCTTTGTGGGTTCATTTCTTGGCCCTGAGGAAGGAGGAGTGCATTCTCACAATCTGTGAGGGAGCACAGGGTCAGGGTATTGGGTTCTTTCAGACTTTGCTTTGGGACTACTGGGAATTGAGCACCATCTGTGAGGGGTTGCCCCTCTCAAGTGGTCTAATAGCCCCTCCCTCTCAAGTGGTTCAGTAGCCACAGGTCACCAATAAAGGGGTGCAGAGCAGAATTGAGACAAGCTCGGAGCTCAGTCGTGTCATTCCCTGGGGATGCATAGAAATTGGCAAGAAAGGAATTCTTCAAGGAGGAGAGACCCACACAAAGAGCCACCATGTTGGAACTTCCAACCCCACCAGGAGAGAAGAGTTTATTCCTCTGGATGCCGAGAAGGCTGTTGGTAAACTGCCTTCAGATGTCAGTCTTAGGAAATTGCCTCAACTGAGGGAAATGTTCTCATGCCAGGTCATGCCTCATCTGCGGACCAGCTTTCATGGAGACAATGGACAGGGGCATATCAGGACATCAGGTAAAATTAAGGGACAGCACCTCAGCATAAAGATAAAACCCTGGAGCAAAGTGCTTCACGCCTGGAAATGCTGCCTCAACATGGATATCTGCATTAGTGCCTGGTCTCGTTTTTGTGACCATCCCATAGGGACAAGGTGCCCACAGCCAGAAGCAGCTTGTGCAGGAAAGGGTTTATTTTGGCTTACAGACTTGAGGGGAAGCCCCATGATGGCAAGGAAAATGGTGGCATGAGCAGAGGCTGGACATCACCTCCTGGCCAAAACATCAAGTGGATAACTGCAACAGGAAAGTGTGCCAAACACTGGGGGAAGCTGGTTTATGGCACCCATAAGCCTAAACCCAACAACACACCTCCAACAAGGTTCCAATTCCCAAATTGTCATCAGCTGGGGACACCACAGAGGGTCGTGCTAGGTACCAACTGGTTGTGATCAAGTGTGCGTACATGTATGCAAAGTGAACTCTGTGTGTGAAATCCTGAATGCCTTACCTCTGAGCACATCTCACTATAGATGCCAGATCTCCATCCTCGGTTTGGATCTTAGCCATTTCATAAAAGGAGATGTGTGTTTGCAGAGCTGAGTAGATGCAAATCTTCCCCGGTGTTTTGACACGTGCTAGGACACCTTATGAAAGTTTGTGGATGCATATTTTCATTTCCAGAATCTTAACGTTTTGGACCTCCTTTACATGCCTGGCTGACTTTTCAGCCAAATCAGTTTGAAACTGAACCACACAGATACAGCAGATGTTTAATAATTCAGATACATGCCAAGGTTCACATTCCACAGGCAACTGCAAAAACTTATAAAGCATAATTTCTTTTTACCCAACTTGATAAATCTCTCCTTAAATTATGACTTCATATCCACCCCAAAGCAGCTCATTGAAGCTTGTGAAGGTTTGGCGACCTCAGGGAAGGTCAGAATGGAGAATTGCTATGTGATCTGGTACCATCTGCTCACTCGTGTCTCTACTTACCTTGGGGGTCACTGGATGAATTGGGAGGCAAGTCTGCTTCCATTCAGAGGTGAGGGGTCTTTTGACTTGGGTAGAGACTTGAGACCCCCTCACTTTTCGTGTGTTCCTTCTCAAGCAAGCAAACCGGCTTCCCCACTTTAGACCAAGCTCCTCAGCCCTTTTATTTTCATTCATTACACTCTCGTCCATGGCACATAGTCCCAGACAGTAACACATTTCAAGCTAGTCATCTCTCCCCAATTTATTTCCATCCCTAAGCTCAGACCTTCTCGGTTTGAATGATCTCATCAGTTATAGTAGTTCCTGACTTAAAAGACAAGCAGAACAAACCCCCTCATCTCTTCAGCCCTTGAAAGAAAGTGACCACTGTCTTGTTGCCTCGCTGATGGGACAGGGGTGCTGTAGAGGTGAGGAGCAAAGGGAGTGGGACATTGAGTGGCCAGGAGGGCCAGGCAGCTGGACAGAATGAATTAGCCCAGGTTCTGTCAGGACTCATGCCTTCTGGGCTACGTGTTTTCTCAATTAGGTTAGGCTGGCTCCCTGGCTGCCTTCATAATTGATTTAGCCAATGTCATGGGAGTTGGTCTATGAGACATTGAGTCCAGCCTTCATGCTTGCTTCATCAATATGCCTTTGGATGTGAAAAGGCTTGCAGGAGAATTCTTTCTCTTTCCTTCAAAAAACATTTGGATTTTCCCCGGACTTTTCTGTTGAAAAGGCAAAAGTTTAAAAAATTTTAAGTAAACTTTTCCAGGCTTAGGCAAGTGTCTTAGGTCCATTTTCTGCAGCTGTCACAGAATATCTGAGGCTGAGTAATTTATAAGGAACAGAGATTTATTTTTTACAGTTCTGGTGGGTAGGAAGTTTAAGAGCCTGGCACAGACCTCTGGCAAGGGCCTTTTTGCTATGTCATAACACTGTGGAAGGCATCATATGTTTTGTAGTCACCTTTGCTGCACAGAAAAGAACCTGACCAAAAGCAGCTTTTGGAGGAATGAGTTTATTTTGGCTTACAGACCTGAGGGGAAGCTCCATCCTAGTAGGGAAAATGACAGCATGAGCAGAGGGTGGACAACACCTCTGCACAGCACTACAAACAGTAACAAGGAAGGTGTGCCAAAAGCTGGCAAGGGGAAGCTGGTTTATAACCCCCATAAGCCCACCCCCAACAACACAGCTCCAACAAGGTTCCAATTTCAAAACTGCCATCAGCTGGGGATCGAGTATTCAGAACACATACGTTTGTGGGGGACACCTGAATTAAACACTACAATATGGTAGGGAAGCATGCAAGACAAAGAGAAAAACTAGGTGGAACTCAGGATTTCACCAGGTACTCTTGATGTAACTAAACTACTCATCCAATAATAGCCTTATGTCATTCTTTTACGTTTATTTATTTATTGATCTATTTATTTATTTGCAAGCAAAGAGAGAGGGAGAAGGGAAGGGTGAAATGGGCAAACCATTTTGCCACTGCGAATGAACTCCAGATTATGTGCTAGTTTGTACATCTGATTTTATGTGTGTACTGGGGAATTGAATCGAGGAAGTCAGGCTTTTTAAGTAAGTGTCTTTAACTTCTTAGCTATTTCTCCAGCCCCAAAGGTCCTACCTCTTAATTAAATTTGAAGATGAGTCTTGGTGGGGGGGGGGCGCATTTAAACCACAGCAACTTCTTTGTCATTTTCACCTCTGATCAGTCATTTAATTAACACCTTCCTTCTCCCTTGTTATGCCAAGTTTGCAGATGGAATAAAAATGTGGCCCTGGACTGGGGCTCTGGTGTGATTTTTAGGCTTCTTCCTTTACTCAGGGCATAGGTATGGTCTTCAGTTCCTCCATGGCTACTTTCCATAAGAATCTAGAAAGGGTCCCATTCCAGTGTGAGCTCCTTATGACCAGAGACTTGACATTGCTTTTCACTACTGTGTCTGACACAGGGCTGACCCTCTAGTACTGTCAGCTGGGTCAGAGATTGCCACCTCAGGCCCTGCGCTGAGCTCAGAGCCTACAGAAGACAAGAGCACTTGCCTGGCAGGACAACAGAGTCAAGGTTGTAGGGCAAGTGCACAGATTGGTGTCTAACGACATTACTTCAGGAAAGCATGGTGAGTGCTGTTGGCTGGGGGGGGGAGGAGGAACTTCTAAAAAGTCTTGAGGGCAGAGGGAATTTACCAGAACAACCACACTTCTCAAGCTAATGGCAGGGCCATTTGCCATCTGTTCCCCTTCCTGCCTGTATTTCTTTTTAAATGTAAGTTCTCCTGACTCCCCAGCCTGCCAGGCCTTCTGTTCCAGGGAAGCTAATCTGCTTTCTGAAACCCCCAAGGACTCTCTGGATACTGTCTGGCCCCTTTGGTTCATGTCAGCCCATCTCTGTGAATATATGTTCATTACATCTTCAAAGCTCTTGCTCAGACCTGGAATCCAGTCGGCTCCCCTAATGAATTCTCTGCTGGTCCTTTCTTTCCCTCCTACTCCACCCACAAGCTTTCAGCTTGCACAGTTTGACTCTAAGGACTTAGCTAAATCACACTGGTACATGGCGTGCTTTGGATGTATACAGGTAAAGCTAATACAAAGCAAGGTATCAGATTCTCCCCGTGTGCTTCTTTCTCTAAAGACAGGAATGGAGTGCTCACAGTACTGCATGTCAATACGAAGATCACCCCAGGAGACCCCACCTGCTTTTCTTAGGAACTCTTAGTGTCCCCACTGTTACTATGTCAATGTGACATATCACAGCTATGTCAAGATTTTTTTTTTAATGTGAGCTTAGTGATGTTTAGAGATATGAATACTTGGAGGGGGTGAGTATTAAAAACTTTCAGGTTTTTCTGTTTTGATACTATGGGCATGTTATGATAAAATTTGATAATGTGGCCATCTTTGCATCTTAATAGAAGAAAAGGAAACTAAATAATTTTATAAGTGTCTATCGGGCTTTAGAGTGGACACAGGAAATAAATGTCACCTCTTCTGATTTACCTCGTTTTATGTTCTGTGCATTTCATCATATACCTGGTGTAGAGTAACCCACAAAGTACTGTGGCTCGCTCAAGCTGCGTCTAGGACTCTGAATAGGAGCTTCTCAAGGATGGAGGAATTTGGCTTCTTCCTTTGCATACTTCTGTGATCTGTCTCATCATAAGGTTCAGCACACTTTAAAAATGCTTAGCAGGGAAATTAATGGTGTTTTTCTGTATTGAGTATTTGATGAAGCGTTGTTCTGTTACATTTATTATGACAGAGAAAAATAAAAACAGGTAAATCTTGCCAATAATTAGAAAAATATTTGCAGAAGGAAGTTTCAATTTTGCGGGGAAAAATTCAGCTAATGAGTTTTTCTAAGAAGCCTTTTACCTTAGATGATAATAATAAGAAGTTAGTTGTATAGTTTGGGCCATCGCTTCCACTGTACTGTGAAATCGATTAAGCCCTGCCTTTGAGTACCTGTTTGAAAAGCAGTGGCGTTCTAAGAGTTAGAAAAGCCTGTAGCAAATGGTTACCATGTAAATTATGGCGTATTAGGTAATTCTCTGAGTATATTCTCCTTCATACTTAAAAGTTAATCTCTGAGTTATGCGCTATAATAATAGATCCAATGGAAAAAGTATTTCTGGCACTAATGCATAAAATATGTGCATGCAGTTTGAAGGCTGAAAAATAGATCATTCTTGGGGGGGAAATGATATGAAAGTTATTGCCACTAAGGGAACAGAATGTGATTATCTACAAGGTTAGCTGATTTTTAAATACTGATTACCCAACTGTTCAATAAAATATGAATCCTTACTATGGCAATCCATACCTCACGTTCTATACTCCATCCCAAGGGGGAGGGGAACCTTCCTAAAGAAACACACTAACTAGGTAATGTCAAACGCTGTAAAGTGACTAGAAATTGACACCAAAGTGTTTATTTCCTAGTGCTTGCTAAACTGGACTTTAACCTCTAGGAAAAGACTAAAACTATATACAAAACTCTGTATCCATGGTAACATGCATAAAGAGGTAATTATTTTTTCTTTACATTTTCAAATTTCAGAGTGTAATAGCATATTATATGCATTGCCTCAGGCCCACAAGTCTTCCAGCTGGTCATTAAGTATCAGAAAATTCCCTCTCTACCAGTCATTACTACTTAAATAAAATGCCACTTATAAGCATCATGAACAAAAGCGCTATGGTGGAAAGCAGGAAGGCACACCTAGACTACTGGAGTGACCCCTGGAACACCTGGCCCAGGAGCCAGGCATGTGTTCTGAGAGCCACATGAATAAGGAAGCCTTTTCACTAATGATTAATTAGACTCGAAAAATGAACTGAACAGAAGAAAGACCCCAAACCCAAACCCATTTCCTCATATGAACCACCTGGCTTCCATAGACATTTTGGAGAGACAGCAAGTATTAGGTGAATCCAAAATTAGTTAATTCCACAACTCTACAATTCTTTTTAATTATTTATTTTTAAAAATATTTTATTTATTTATTTTTCAAGCAGAGAGATACAGAGAGAGAGAGAGAGAGAGAGAGAGAGAGAGAGAGAGAGAGAGAGAGAGAGAGAGAGAGAGAACACCAGGGCCACCACCTTGTGGGTCTGGCTTATGTGGGTCCTGGGGAATTGAACCCAGGGCCTTAGGCACCAAAGGCAAGTGCCTTATCCGCTGAGCCATCTCTCCAACCCAACTCTACAATTCTTATGGAAGAGGATCACTTCCTAATAAACCAGTTTGAAAGGCTGAGCTTGTAATATTCATTTATTTATTTCAAGAAAGACTCATCCTCAATAAATTGGATGACTGAGAGAGTAAGGAGGGAGAATTTCCTTACAAAATCTATCCAGTGTTCTTTCTACAAAGACAAAGTAATAACAGCCTAATAATAACAACCCAGAAAAATCCAGCACAGCTGAAGCCAAAACTCCTTCTTTCTCTGGCTACAGAGTTTTTTTTTTTCCCACCCTGGTACACCTGGGTGGCTTAGACCAGACCAGACAGCCTCACAGTGTCACCTTGCCTGCCTCAGTGAAGCTGTCCCTGGATGACTTGTACAAACAAAAGGAAAAAGTATGAAGCTGAAAACTAGAGCTAATCTAGGAAGTTCTAAATTTAGACTGGATTTTTCTTCTAAGAGAGAGTTTGTTTGTAAATCAATTTTAGGAAGCTGGAGCAAACATTTTCCCATAGATGTATTATAATAAATGTAACTGTACAAATTTAACATCTAACAACAATGAAATGCAGCATATTGGCCAAAACAATAATTGGGTGTGCTTTTCCACTATTTTTTTAGCTACATTATGGAGCAAATGAGCTTTCATGGGCTGGTCTGGAAGCTGGACCACCGTGTGTAAGGGGTTCTCTGGGAAATTACTCCTTCTTGAGAAGCCAAATGGAACTGCCCTTCTGCTAATGCCACATGGGAAAGAAAGAATTCTCTCCACAGCTCTAAGGATGCCACCCAGAAGCACAAAGGGCCAGCCTTTCTGTGTACAGGACATTTGTAAATCTGCTATTTGTATTTTGGGAACTGCCAGCACTTAATTTAGAAAATATGACAACTGTATCAGGCTAAAGGTGATCTCTGAGGAGTTTAGTCCAGGAAACTGAAGAAAATGTAAACAGTAAAGCAAAATTAGAACTGGAATTTTCACAGAGATAGACCCTGGTACTAAGCAATTAATAGCAAGGCTGTGAGCAAGACCACAGTTCAGGCCCCTAACAAGGAAATGCAAATGTATCTTGACTAGAAAAAGTAAAGAAATTGAAGAGCACAGAAATGAGGGACGGCAATATTGGCCAGTTGCAGGAATATTCCATGAGCCACATCCTGGCTACTTGTCCCCAACACGCTCACTCTTTCTCACTCTCCCTCTCTCTCAAAACACGTTGTGACAGCAATAGCTCACCTTCCAGGCAATTCCCCTACTTCTTTTTGCTTCCCAATGGCAAGAGAGAGAACTGTTTCAGTTGAGATGAGGGTTGGCATAGGTCAACGTGTAAGGAACTGACGATGGAGCTATGGACCATGGGAAAAGAAAGGCAAGGTCAGTTTTAAGGGTCTACTATGGGTGGGAGTCCTTCTGGAAAAGAGTGAAAGTATAAGCCATGATTTCTGGAGAAAATACTTAAATCAGACGGCAAAGAGGAAGGCAGGGTCATGCTGTGAAAGATGCATAAAAAGATCCTTGGAATTTTCCAGAAAAAAATTGTAGAAAGTAAAAATGTGTGCAAGAAGATCAGATCTCTTGTGTTCTCTACAAGGGAGAAGGTGAGTTTCTCAGCAGGAACAGTAGCTGAGGGAGGACTCCCTGGGATTGCAGGAATAATGGTTTATCTAACACCCCAGGGATAGGAAGTCTCTGCCACTCCAAGCTATCCCAGAGTTCTTTGATTTTGTCTTCTCTCTACTTTTCTTTGGTTTACATTCTCTCAACTCTAGTCCTGAACCCGAGGAACCCTGCTGCCTGGGGATGGAAGCAAAGAAGGAAGGAAAGAATGAAATGGAAGGAAGGAACGAGGAAGAAGGGAAAGAAGGGAGAAAGGGAGGGAGGAAAAGAGAGAAAAGGGGATTGATTTCTCTGGGGTCAGAAAAGAAAATGGACAGTACTATAATGTATAATTTTCACTGCCCAAGAACTCGATAGTGGCAAGATGCAGAGATGCTCTTGGTAAACAAAGAAGAAACAGTAGCTTGATGTTTGGGATGGAGCACAGGAGACACAGGGAGTATGACATTCTGGATGGACCGAAGACTCCACTCTTCTGTCCTGGGATTTTGGGCATCTATAGATCTGTTTGCTAACATGCCTCTCAGCACTCTGCAGAGAGGCTCAGTTTTTAGAAATCCAGTCACTTATGAAAGAAATGTGCCAGGCTGCTTAGTTCCAATAAACCATTCCAGGATGGGGTGAGTGAAGAGCAAAAGGGAAGACAAATTTAAAACAAGATACCCTCCAGTCTAACAATACTGCTGGACATTGGACTTGCTGGGAAGCCTTAGTCCCTGGGAGAGCTGCCACTGCAGACATGCCTTTGTGGCACAGTGAATTCTGAGCTTGTGATGTTGGAAAGCTTGGTTGGAACAAGGTAGTTATAAAGACAGATCAGTCTCTGGAACACTCAGCCCAGAAAGACCCTGCTCAGGGGAAGCTACAC
>PVHP010048891.1:0-12364 GCA_004024765.1 Zapus hudsonius
GGGGCCTCCAGGCAAGCTGGTTCAGCTGAATCAGTGAGCTCTAAGTTCACCAAAAGGTCCTGTCTCAAAGAATAAGGTGGCGAGTAAGTGACAGGCACATCTTGCCAATGTCAAACTGTGTCCACACACAAAAAGGCATGCACACATCACACACACACACACACACACACACACACACACACACACACACACACACAAAGGAAAGAGGAGTACATGTACCTAAAGAAACACCTGAGATGGTCCTCTGGTCTCTATACATAGGCACACGCATCCCCACATATACAAATTACACACACACACATACAGAGACCACATACACACAATTTAGAAATAAATTTGAAAAGAAGTTAATATTGCTAAGGCTAGCTGCACTCTCCAACTGCACAGACCCTCACCAGAGCCAGGAGAGCAGTTGGAAGGTGCTTCCTGACCTGGGCAGGTGGGGCCCTGGCATCTCCACCTAGAGGTGTTGAATCATCATCTGTCAGGAACACCTGCAGGCTGAACCCCAAGACCAGGATGAAGCTGGTCTTTACTGTCTGGGTAAAACAGTGTCCATCTGCATGTGTCCTGGGGCCAGCAGAGCCAGGAGAGGGCTTCACTGTTCACAGCACGGGGCCACTTTCCGAGACTCACACAATGAGCCTGATCATGTTTCTTTGCTGTCCTTATTCAAGGCTTCCAACAGCTCCTTTAAGAAGTCAAGCAGGCAGCCCATGGCCCCAAACACTCTGGTTCCTTCCCACATCTGAAAGGTCCTTCCTTTTGCCCCAAGCAGAGCAGGGACACTGCATGATCTTGCCATACTAAGTCACAGGGTGACAAATATTCACTCATTGTGTCCCAGCCTCTGTTTGAGTACTTTACCTAAATTTGCTCACAAACCTGTTACCGCCCACTTACACAGATGAAGAAACTGAGGCACACAGAGGCTGCACAGCAGGGTTCCCTGACTATACTCTGGCCCATCAATGTGAGCAGGACATGGTCGGGTAGGGTAGTGATCACACTGTCAGGGTCAATCCCACATGACTCCTACATGCAAAGACCCTCTGTTGTACAGCTAAAGCTGAAGCCCCCATCCCATCAGCTAAATGCTCCTGGGTCTCCTGAGGGATTCAGCTGCTGCTTTGGAAAGCCACCTTGAACTTGCAGGCCTCTGGCTAAGGTGGATGATTATCCTAAGGAAAGGAGGCCTGTGTTTGAATCCCAGACCTTTGCTTCATTCCTGTGTGACCTTGAATTAGTTATGCTAATTTCTCTGGGCCTTGATGTTCTTATCTTTATAGACTGTTGTAAAAGGATTAAAAGAGGTGTTATTAACTGAAGGAAGGGGAAGCATGGGATAGAAGAGAGGAGAAGGGAGCTGGGGAATGGCTCAGCGGTTAGGGCTAACAATCCAGGTTTGATTTCCCAGTACCCACATAAAGTCAGATATACAAAGTGGTGTGTGCATCTGGAGTTCCTTTGCAGTGGCTGAATGCCTTGGTGCACCCATTCATTCTCTCTTTTCTGTCTCTCTGCTTTCAAATAAATCAATAAAAATACTTTTTAAAAAAGAAGAGGAGGAGGAGGAAGAAGAGAGGATGGTGGTGATTTCTGTTGCTAGCAGGGCAAGGCAGGGGCCCATCTCATTGTACTGGCAGAGTACAGGCTGCTGTTCCTACATGGTAGCTGAGGAAGAGAAGCTCAGAGAAAGTCACTCAGCTAGTTGGAGTGCAAGGCAGGGAGGTGAACCAGGGTGACAGAGCCGGTCAATGCACAACCCAAAGCCTGAGTCCCGCTGAGGAAGGGAGGGGAGGGCAGGGCAGTGGCCCCTTTCTTTCTAAGGTCCAGATGGATTGTGAAGTCTTAGTGTGCCTAAGTTTGGTGCACCTGAAACCTTATGTCACCACTGTCCGGCTGTGGACCCTGGAGCAAGTCGTCTGCCTCCTCTGAGGTTCAGTTTTGCACATGTCATACGCAGAAGGAAACAGGCTATTGCACAGTAGCCAAGAATGATCTGGAACTTCTGATCCTCCTATCTATGTTATAGGTGCCTTCGTGTCATTGGGACAAAACACCTAACCAAAGCAGCTGATGGAAGGAAGCTTGACAGCAGGGAAAACATGGCACAAGCAGAGATTGGACGTCACTTCTTGTCTCAGCAGCAAGAGAGTGAGCTGAGCCCTGGCAAAGGGGACTTGGGCCTAACACCCCACTGCCCTCAGTGACACACCTCCAGCAAGACTCCACAAGCTGGGGACCGAGCACTCAAAACACATGAGTTTATGGGAGGTAATCTGATTCAAACTGCCATATTCTACCTCCCAAGTGCGGGGATTATAGGCATGCATGACCACTCCTGGTTTATGCAGTGCTGGGGATGGAGCCCAGGGCTTTGTGCATGCTAAGCAAGCACTCTACCAACTGAGCCAAATCCTCAGCCCTGCACAATCATGTTTTTGTAAGAGCAAGAGTACATGGGAATGCGTGAGAGTACATGGGAAGGCCTGAAACAAAACCGGAAGCCCCTCCCTTGCTTTTGCACGTAGAGTGGCAAGTGTCCTGCAGAGAAGTCACTGGGCCTGTTTCTCACACACCCATGAGCAGGTAAGTTTCCCTGCCTCAGGTGGGGCTGCAGACCCACACCTGCTCGCTGCTCACTCTGGCCAGGCAGCAGGCTCTTGAAAGGCGCTAAGGGCCTGTAGCAGCTGTTCCCAGACTGAATAAAACTGAGGTTCAGTTTTGCACATGTCACACGTGAAGGAAACACCTGCCCTGGAGGAAGCTTGCGATCCTGTGCCCACAGGACATTTGTCAGGACAATCCTGTGGCTATGCACACTTGTCACTTTGACACCAACCCAATGGCTTTCCCAAGGGGCATCACGCCTCTGTTTCCTGATCTTTGTGGATCACACTGCCTCAAAGGTTCCTGCTTCCTGTGCACATATTCCGTTCTGAACGGTCATTGGTCTTGGGTTTTATGTTAACTTCTCCCGTTGATTACAACGTGAGAGGACCCTCTGTCCCATGGTCAACATGCTTTGAGCCTGCGTGTCACAGAACTTGAGAACCGACAGACCTTGTGGTAGAAGAAATTTAACAAAGAAACTGGGCCTAGACAACACTCTAAAACACGGTTTCTACTGTACAATCTATGCAGGGAGACAGCATGACCCGAGTCTCCTCACTATGTAGCTGCACCTGCTTGCGTCATGGACACAAACACCCCTGAACAAACAGCTTTCTGTTTATTTGTACTCTTATTACTGATTTATTGCTAAGGAATTTTCTGTTTGTGTCCCAAAATCATGCAACCTTAGAAACTTGTAACCCACCAAGATGATGTCAGACTGCCTGTGTGTGTCTAATAAACCCCCTGAGTTATCAGAGCTTAGTACTTCAGGCTTTGGAATTTATTCCTCTGAGTCTGTGTTGATATGAGTAAACTTTCTGATTCTCCACTTTATCTCTGGTGCTGTCTCTGTGTGACTCAGTTTCCTGTAACAGCCTTTGGACAATACACTTGAAAAGGTGAAGGCCAGAGCAATGGAATCCTGCATCTCTTTGTGTAGCAGGACACTGGTGGAAATGGTGATGAGAACTCGACCTGCCAGCCAGGTTCAAGGGGGTGAGTAGGGAGAGTGCACTATCCCCCTCCTGAGATGGGCTGAGAAGCCAGCATGGGGGAGAACTCTAACAACAAATGCTGCTCAGCGTCCTAAGACCATGAAAGCCTCTTCAACCAAAATTGTCCTGCCAGGCACCAGATGGGACCGAAGAGATATGAACCTGGCAATCAGCAGAGAATGTAGTCCCAAACCTGGATTTGGCCTCTGGGGTTTCTATGCACAGAGGAGGAGAGGTTTTCAAAGGAGGAGCTGTTCTCTGATTAGGAAAAAAATATATAATAATGCAATAGAGTTTGCCCCAGGGCATGCACCTGTCACAGAGTTCCAGAGTCCAGAGAAAAGAAGCCAGACTGGAAAGAGAGATGCCAGAAGATGAGGAAGAGAGAGACAGATGGAGAAAGAGACCAAGGTCCTCTGCTCCTTCTGCAAGGCCAGGGCCGTGTGCTCACTCCCAGCATCTATCTCCTCCCCATCCCATCCACATCCTCTCCTCCAGCTTTCTGTAAATCCATTGTGCAAAAACAAGATTAAAAGGGACGGGCAGAACAAAGCATCGTCTCCCTAACAAAAGCCCCTCCACTTAGTAAATTAGGAGCTCTTTCTACCTGACACACTTTTAAAGGGAAATCTTCAATTACCAGGCACTGGTGGGGCAGAGCCACAAAAGGTCCATCCCGTGACTTTATTCTCCAGCCCCGGAGCAGGCATTGAAATGGCTTTATGTAAGAGAGATACTAATCAAGTCCATATAATTTTAAGAATCCTTTATGGAGGACTGAAGGGCATGTGAGCCCCCATGGCTGTTTCAAAGAGATTTCTGCAGCTTCTGCATTTACCTTGCCAAAAGCTTAGCTGAGCAAACAAACTCCCTGTAAATCACGCTGGCTGCTGATTTACTATCAGGTCTCTGCAGTCTGTTTGGTGGCTGGGACTTTGTGGATAAACAGAGGCCAAGGCCTGGGTCCCCCTGCCTGGCCAGGCCAAGAGGAGCAAGGTTGTCTTTAAGTTGAGACCACACTACTGCCACAACTGGGAGGTCCCCTTTTTTTCCAATTGGACACGGGCATAGGGGCAACTCTAGGTCCAATCAGGGGAGGGAGATAGGTTTTGCCCTTGGTGCCTGGCCAGCCTTTGATCACAGAGAATGAGATAGATGGGGCTGTTTGGTTCCTCCTGTCCCCTCCCCAACCACAATAGGAGCAAAGGAGTTGACTCCCTTGGAGATCATTTGGAGGCACCATCAGCAGCTGCTTCGGGGGAAAAAAAAAAGAAGTTGGGAAAAGGTGATGGGAAAGGTGACCCCCAGCACAGCCTAGGGAGATAGTGGCCGCAGACTCTCCAAACGCATAAGCATTCAGGTAGCTCTGCTTTCTCATGGGCAGGTATGCAATACAGATACACAGCAAATTATGTCCAGAGAATAAACACATGGCCACACCTCTACATGGGAAATTCCAACACCATGTACATATATGCTAATGAAGGCAGACACACACAGCGTCTGCCATGCTCTGTTCTCAGCCCTTCCCATGTATTATTCTTGTTCAAGACTCCCATCACCCCCATGAAGATTGTACTATTGCTATCCCATTTTATAGGTGAGTAAACAGAGGACCTGAGAAATTAAGTAACTTGCCCAAAGTCACACAGGAAACTAGACAGCAGCTGGTTCTAGGGTCTGTGCTCCTGGTCTTTATGTCGTCAACTACAACCTGCCTCCAGTTACCTCTACACACAGGCAGACTCTCAGCCCCACCTGTACACACAGGCACACAGTCAGCCAGGAGTAGGATGTCTCTCTCCTCAGAGGTCCAGACATATCAAATCTCCAGGGACCAAGAAGCCCCAGGAGTTTGGGTTTAGGCTGAGGCTTACACTGGAGAGAAGGGTGCTAATGTTGAAAATCTCTCCTTTTTGGTGTGTAGTGAGTGCATGTAGTGTGTGCAAATATGCGTGCAGATGCACATGCTCCATGCACATGTGTGGAGGCCAGAGGAGGATGTCAAGTGTCCTCCTCTCGAACTCTTCTTCCTTATTTCCTCGAGACAGGGTCTCTTGCTGAACATGGAGCTCACATTATTGGGTTAAACTGACCAGCAGGCCCCAGGGATTCTCTTGTCTCTGTCTCCCTCGGCGCTGGGGTTACAGGTTTGCATGGTCATGCCTGGCTTTTTACACAGTGATGGCAACAACTCAGGTCCTCGTGTTTGTGCAGCCTGTGTTCTGACCCACTGAGCCATCTCCCAGCCCCTTCAATTCTCGTATTCTCTTTGGTCAGTGCCATTGTTATCCCCTCCCTGTAATATGGTACAGACAGGATTAATCCCCTGAATCCCAGGAGGCATCCTGGACCCCAGTTCCTCTCACTTACTGGCAAAAGTGTCAAGCCTAACGTTATACATTTTCGTTCTTATCCCCCAGTGGGGAATCCTTACTCTTCCAGGGACAAGGGACCTCACAGGCTCTCTCCCCTCGGGTCTCAGCATGCCAAAGCAGCCCAGAGTCCAGCCATCCTCACCAGCCTTCCCCCACCAGATGCAGCTGATCAGGCCCTTCAGAAGCAGGTCTTCAAAGACACTGAAGTGGCCATCAGGAGGCTCTGAGCTGTTATTGTCACCCTCCCTGAAGCCACTCAGCATCCCTTAATCAAAGAGCAAGCATCAGAGGAGATTTAGGGACTGACGTGTCCATCGACTGCAGAACCCTGGTAATGGCCACTCTCCTGAGCCCAGGAGGGAGGGAGGCATGCAGCAAGCTGGGCAGGATGGGGAGGCTGCCTTCCTCCACCTGCTGAGCCTCCAGCCTGAGAACTCAGGGAATGAGGGAACGTGGGTCAAGTAGGCACCTTGGTGGGATATACAATGGACAAAGTGAGGAAGTGAGACAAAGGATATCAAGCGTCCAAGTGGAGTTCCCTGAGCCACACTGGGATGGGCAACCCTGAGGCTTGTTGGGGAGATGTCATAAAACATGGGGGGGCAGGTGGAGCTATAGAATGAGTACAGTGGCTGCCCACTCAGTGTTGGGAACTATACCTATGTGCTTGGCACTTTACCAACCTCTGTAAACTCTACAAGGACAAGAACATACAGATCTCCCCTCCCCTCTCTGGTTTTGTTTGCTTTTTAAATATTTTTAAAAATTTATTTGCAAGCAGACAGAAAGAGAGACAGCCACTGCAAACGTACTCCAGATGCATGTACCACTTTGTGCCTCTGGCTTTACATGGGCACTGGGGCATCAATCCCAGGTTGTTCAGTTCTTCAGGCAAGCACCTTAACTGCTGAGCCATCTCTCCAGTCCTGGTTTTGTTTTTTGAGGCAAGGTCTCATGTAGCCCCATTTAATGGCCTCAAACTCAGTATGTCAGCAAGAATGACCTTGAACTTCTGATTCTTCTACCTCCACCTCCTGAGTGCTGGGATTACGGGTATGCACCACCAGACCCAGGACATATTTTTAAAAAGATGTCCCCATTCACAGGGCTTATAGTTTATTCATTCATTCACTCATTCAATTGAACAGCTACTCTGCTGGGCACTGTCCTAGGGGTAGGGTATGAGCTGTGACCAAAGCAAAGCCCCCCCCCCATCCTTATGGAGCCCGAGTTCTAATTAAAGACACAGAATATAGATGGCATATATACATATTTCAGGTCTGAAATCAGAGGTGTTCAGGGTGAGATCAGGGTGTGGGGAATCTAGAAGATAGTAAGCAGGTGCCTTGGGAAGGTTCCACAGAGGACCCTGAACTTGGGTTGGGACAGATTAGCTACTTCTCAGGCCTTAACTAGCCCAGACACCCAGGAAGAGGACCTTAAAACAAGTCTGACTGCTTCTGCTCTTAGCTGTGGCATCCTCAGAGGCTGTCCACCTGGATCATAAAGGAACTTACCAAGAGGCCAGACTAGATGGCCTGTGAGCACTAGGGATCTGCCTGTCACTGCGGGTCTAGTGCTGGAATTACAATCACACATCCATCACCATACCTGGCTTTTTATGTGAGTTTAAGTAACCTCAAACCCTCGTGCATTTGAGGCAAGCGGTTCACTGACTGAGAGCCCTCATCGCCCAACTCTGGTCCTTCTAGTAGGTTTGTCTTCTTCTTTCAGACTCCTGTCTACACTACCTTCTCCAAAGGTCCAGGGTGCCCTCTCTTCCATCCCCAGGCTCCCTAAGAGTGCCTTCAGCATTTGGAATCGCCTGTCGCATTCGTGCGCTCATTCAGCAGTCCTCGTCACCAGGTACTCAGCTCTGTGCCTGGCCCTGGGGACAGCTCATGCAGGAGACTTGCTCCCTCTGCTCAGAAACTTGCAACAGAAGCAGTGAGACAAGAATGCCCAAGGGAGCCAGGGGGTGTGGAATCACAGGAGGGGTAGGATGGATAAAGAGCCTGTCTTCATAAATTGTCACATGGCTCCCAGATAGGTGGTATCCAGAGTGACCAGTGGTTATCTGGATGGCCGGACCATGAAGTCACTCACTCAACAATGTATCAGGGCCTGACAAGCAGGAGCAAGGAATCAAGAACAAATCTTTGGTGGGTTTGTTTCTCATCATAAAGGAATTAACCAGCTGGGCGTGGTGGCGCACACCTTTAATCCCAGCACTCGGGAGGCAGAGGTAGGAGGATCACCATGAGTTTAAGGCCACCCTGAGACTACAGAGTGAACTCTAGGTCAGTCTGGGCTAGAGGGAGACCCTACCTCAAAAAAACAAAAAAAAGGAATTAACCAGCCTCAAGGTTAATCCTAAGTACTTAGGAGTTTTGCAAGGGGCTGGGGAGAAGAATCCATAGTTAAAGGTGCTGGCTTGCAAAGCCTGATATTGTGGTTTGAATTTCCCAAATACCCATGTAAAGCCAGATATAGAAAGCAGCACATGCATCTGGTGGTCCTTTCAGCAGCAAGAGACCTTGCCTCCCCACCCTGACACATGCAAATAATTTTTGGAAAAAAAAAAGAGTTTTGCCGGGCATGGTGGCACATGCCATCAATCCCAGCACTTGGGAGGCAGAAGTATGCGGATCTTTGTGAGTTCAAGGCCAGCCTGGGGCTATAGAGTTCCAGGTCAGCCTGGGCTAGTGTGAAACCGTACTTCAAAAACAAACAAACAAAACCACCAAAAAACCCCAGAGTTTTGTCAATGTGACTATCACTGGGAGCTCAACCACTGAGCTTTCTGTTCCCGTATTCCACACCCCCAGGTTGAGACCCATCGCTGTGGATGCAACAACTCTGATCACTCAGCATGGAACCAACAGGGCAGCCAGGAAGCCATTCCTTCCCCCACCCCCAGCAACCTGGTGACATCCTGGTCTGCCCACTAAAATGGCCCATTTCTCACTTTGTGACAGCATCTCTCCCACAAGCCCATCTTCTCAGAATGCAACAGTGCCTGCAAGGCATAAGTACCTAAAAATATGGGGTTTGGGATGACTGCTCAGTGGTTAAAGGCACTTGCTTGCAAAGCCTGCCAGTTCAGGTTCAATTCCCAAGTTACCCATGCAAGCTAGACACATATAGTGATACAAGTGTCTGGCATTTATTTGCAAGCTGCAAGAAAGAGGTCCTGTTATGTGTGTACACACACCTCACCTCATTTTTTTAAGTATGACAGATAAGATAGATGGACGGTCAGATGGAAGGATAGATGGTGTGGCCCTAGGCAGCAAAGCTCAGCACCAGGTGTTGGTGACCCAAGGGGACAGCATCAGCACAACTCCTGGTGACAGTAGTGGGCATGCCTCCCTGGGGAGCACCTAGGGTTAGCAAGGCTGAGTCTCAGGTCCCACATCTCTGCCCGTACATCATCCCATACCCTGTTCCCTCAGCCCCATGCCCACTTGCTGCCTGGATCCTGTCACCTATCAGGAGCTACCTTGGAAAAATGTCAAAGGTCACACCAATATGATTTTAGTCCCCTCCTGCATCCATTCCTTTGCTCATTGCCGCAACATGGTACCTGACAAAAACAACGTAAGGAAGGAAGGGCTTATCTTAGCTCACAGTTTGTGGGGACAGTCCATCATATCGGGGAAGGTGTGGCAGTAGGAGCAGGAGACAGCTAGTCACATTGCATCCATGGACAGGAAGTAGAGAGCAATGAACACTGAGCCCTGCTCACTTTCTCTGTCGGGGGCGAAAGCCTTTGAGGGCCTTTGGAGGCACACCCTGGCTTAGTCTAGGATGGCACCTGACAGCCTGCCAAGAGGGGCTTGGCTTAATGAGTTTCAGGAGGTAGTCCTGATTAGGCTATTTGCACATCATGCTCACAGGTTCTTATCATAGACCAATAAATAGCTCCCTGATTGGCAAGGAGCTCTCTCTATATATTCTGTAGCATATCTGCATGAGGCATGAGGCATGAGGTATGGGGTATGAGGTATGAGGTATGAGGTATGAGGAATGAAATCTGAGAGAGCAATAAAGAGAGAATGCGCATTCTTCCACCCATAAGCAGTGTATGTGTGTTTGTGTGTGTATTTGTGTGATCACTGCCCTCCACGGGCGATGGGCAGTGATATTTCTCCTTCATCTTCAGTACAGAACCCCAGCCCATGGGATAGTGCCACACACATTTAAGATGGCTCTTCCCAACTCAACCTAATCTAGACTCTCCCTCACCAACATGCCCACAGACTTGTCTCCTAGGTGATTCTAGACCCAATCAAGATATCTTCATGGTAAATCTCACTTTCTGGCCACACATCCCCCACCTGTGCAGAGAAAAACCACCAAGCAGAGGAAAATACAGGATTTTATTCTCTCGTATCTGAATCTCCTACTTGGTCATGCAGCAGGTCACGTAGCCCCTGTGAGCCTCAGTTCTGTCTTCTGTAGAAGGATAATATTACTGCTTGCTTCCCAGGTCTGGCTGAGCAAGTAGAAACACTGTATTTAAGCAAGGTAAGCCATGACATTCTGCCACTGCGGTCATTATTACTGTTAGAAGTTAGTAATCAATCCAAGAAAGCACTGAATTAAATGTCAAAGGTCCTGGATAGGAAGCCCTGCTTTGCCTCTCACTATAAAACAAAGTCGGGAGCTGGGGAGATGGCTCAGTGGATAAAAGTGCTTGCCACACAAGCCTGATGACCTGAGTTTAGATTCCAAGAACCCATGTAAAGCTGGACCCACATAAAGCATCTGTAATCCCAGTGCCAACAGGGCCAGATGAGAGGCAGAGTCAGGAGAATCCCTAGAAGCTCACAAAACATCCAGCCGGACATACCCGGCAGCAAACAAGAGACCCTGCTTCAAACAAAGGTGGAAAGTGAGGACAGACACCCAAAGTTTTCTCCGATCTCCACACATGTGCCATGGCATGTGTACACCCATACTTACACACACATGCAAATACACACATCTACACACATGCATGCGTGCGCGCACACACACAAAATGGCTAATCTCAGTAACATGGTAGAAAGAACGAACTCTTTAGGCAGCAAAAGTACCCCCAAATACAGTAATTGTTCTTACAAAAGCAGAGCTGGACCCAGGCATGGTGGCGCACACCTTCAATCCCAGCACTCAGGAGACTGGGGTAGGATGATCACCATGAGTTCAAGGCCAGCCTAGGGCTACAGAATGAGTTCCAGGTCAGCCTGGGCTACAGTGAGTCACTGTCTTAAAAGGGGGAAGAAAATACACACACACACACACACACACACACACACACACACACACACACACACAACTGTGCTCTGAGAGAAAGGCAAATTCCTAAGTGTGAGATAAGAGGGATCTGCAAGAAAAACATAAGGTCAGGCCTGGCCATCACCCAGCCTCTCAGCCCCAGCCCATGCTGGGAGTTGAGGATTTAACACCCACAGGAGGCAGACTTGGCCTTGGGAGCTGACAGCTCCTTAAAAGGAAATTTGGATATGCTGTCCACCAACCTAGGGATAAAACAACAGGGGAAAAAAAAAAAAAACATGTCTCCCATGAGGCACAGTCAGGAGAGGGGCTGGGAGAAACTGCTTCATGGGCATGGGGTCTCTGTGTCCTGAAACGAGATAACAACAGTTCCTATACCACACGGTGCCAAATGCCACGGATTTGTGCACTTTGAAATGGTGGATTTCATGTTAAATTTCACATCAATTAAACAGGAAAAAACAACAACCTAAGCCTCCATCACACACACAGCATGGAATCTCCAAACACGCCATCAGACTAGAGGGTAGTCCTGAGCCAGTGAAAACCATTAGTGCCCACGAGAAAAGGCAAAAGCAACGGTTATGATCCTTGCACAACTCGAGCCATGGAAGAGGAGAAAAGCACTACAGAAGCGATAGTCAGGGCTGGGCAGGTGGCTCAGTGGGTAAAGCGCTTGCTGTGCAAACATGAAGACCTGATTCGGATCCCCAACATCCACATGAATGCTGGGCGTGGCTGAATGCACCTGTGACTCCAGCACTTGGGAGGTGGAGACAGGTGGGTCCCCAGGGCAAGCTCGTTAGCTAATCTAATTGAATCAGTTAGCTCTGGGTTTAGTGAGAAACTCTGCCTCAAAAAATAAGGTAATGACCAACCAACTGTAGGCCGATAGCTGAGATTCTGGCAAGAGAGGACCCACCACAGTCATATCGTGGAGGATCCAAATGGAACCCCGCAGAGAATGACGGGATGAACAAGGGGCCCACAGCCATTAAATCAACACAGGATAAGCCAGTGAGACAGAAACCAATGATTTCGACACAAAGACCTCTAAGCTCACAACCTTAAAGCAGCCTTAATACTCAT
>PVHP010048892.1:0-12422 GCA_004024765.1 Zapus hudsonius
AATATATCTAGAGTTGCTTTTTCTATAAAGCCCTAATTCCTTAAGTTTAAACATTGTAGTTTTATCTTTAAGCAATGGAGCTATTTTATACCATCTAGTTAAAAAAGTTAATGGGAATAACAATGTTAGAATAAAGAATTGCATAGATGTATGACTCTAAAATAGCATTATATAAAATCTAGCTTTCAACTTTCAATGATATAGGTTGCCCCTCATAAGCTCAAATTAATAATGATGGTCAAAAATACATAAGTATATAAAGAAAGTTTTAAAAAATGATATCAAATAGAAAATAAGACAGTAAGAATGCATCAGCCAAGGAAAAGAAGACTATTTTTATTTTTGTTTCTTATTTGGTTTGAGAGGACAGGCTGGACTTCAATTCATTATATAGCTGAGGATGACCTTGCATTTCTGGTCTTCCTGCCTCTATCTCCTGGGTGCTGAAATTATAGTCATGGATCACCTAGGGCCTTGTGCATGCTAGGGAAGCACTCTGTACCAACTCAGCTACATTTCTAGTTCAATTTCTTTTTTCATTTCTTTCTCTCTCTTTTTCCTTCCCTCCCTTCTTCCTTCCTTCCTTCCTTCCTTCCTTCCTTCCTTCCTTCCTTCCTTCCTTCTTTCCTTCCTTCCTTCCTTCCTTCCTTCCTTCCTTCCTTCCTTCCTTCCTTCCTTCCTTCCTTCCTTCCTTCCTTCTGTCCTTCTTTTCCATACCATCCACTGCTGTTGTTCTGCCTTGGGGTTGCCCATTTAAGTTGGAAGCTGTTATAGAATACTGGGAATGGAAACTGATCATATATGTTGCCTTACTATCTGTTGTAGGGTTTTCACTGGGAACTTCCAGAAAACCTGGGGTGGGGGGATTTGAAGAGCTAAATCAGAGCCTGCTCAGACATTCCTGTGCTGATTTGGCAAATAAGATCCTCTTCCTACTAGGAGAGACAGCAGCTGAGGGCACAGGCCTTAGGCTAACCCAGTGTAGTGACACATTGAAGAGACTGAGCTTCTTGCTGAAAAGATAGTGGATCATACAGCACCTAGAATCTCTGACTTGGGAAATTCTCATCAATCAATTATATATAGTCAAGCACCACGCAACAACATATCAACCAATAATGGGCTGCATATATGACAGTGGTCCCATAAGAATAGAACGGAGCTGGAAAATCTCAGTAGCCTAGAGACACTGCTTCTGTCCTCAGAAAGCACAAGACACCAGGTGTATTTTTGGTGACAGTGCTGGAAACAAAGCCTCTATGCTGTAAGTCGCATAATGTATAGCACATATGATTAAGTACAGAACATACCATAATATTAGGTAAGGATAATAAACAATGCTGCTTATTTAAATATTTATTATATGCTGTGGCTTAAGGATGAGAGTATTGGGAGGTGTTGTGGACCTTTTAAGAGACAGAACCATCTAAGAGGTCCTGAGGCCACTGAGAAAATGTCTTTGAAAGGGGTTTTCTCTCTCTCTCTCTCTCTCACTCACTCACTCTCTCTCTCTCTCTCTCTGCTTTGATTTGCTATATGGTCATTTGTGCTTGTCAAAATCAGCCACTCTCACCATTGGCCAAGTCACTGGAGCTGCCCAATGTTTGACTGAGCCACACAGAATATGCTAAATAAACCTTGCTTTGTTTCATGTGCAGTCGTGTCAGGCATCTTAGTATCATGATGGAAAGCTAATATGATATGCTATATTTCCACTGTCATTTCATTATGTCCTCCTATTTATAAAGAAAGGGCTATATCTAAGTCAGCAGAAAACTCACATGCCTTGTGTTTGCTCCATCTCTTGATTGCATCGAGAGGCCATGGCAAGTGCTTATCCTGTACCATCCAGGTTTGTAAGCACATACTATGATGTTCCCACACCAAAACTGCCTAATGACACAGTTCTCAGAATGTAGCCCTGCCGCTGAGCAATACCTGATAGTACTAAACTAAATTTCAAAGAGAAATTTCCAGGTAACCTTGGCTTACCTTTCGGAACTGAAGAAATGCATGGGTATGATCTTATAAGATAAACAAGGCCTATACATGTGAGAGGAACAAGGGATTGCTCGTTTTGCACAAATCCTTTCCATAGCGTACTAATGCCTGGATCATTTTCTGATCCCTGTTGCCCCGTGAAGGGAAAAATCACAATGAACTATGGTAATAAAAACGATCTGACTCTGTATTCCTATGGACACTGACATTGGCATTGCAACTTTGTAATTTGTAATTGCAATTTTGATTTATTTGGGAGGACCACCAGCCTATAAATCTCAACCAATCTTGCTTGGAAGGTGCATTTGAGAAGGGTTTATCAAGGGATGATAAACTCACATATGTATCTCTTGCTACTACGACAGGCCTCGTCGCTCCATTTTCCCTGAGATGATTGGGAAAAGAGGACACAATTTTCCCGCTTGCCACCATTGGGCTGGGCACGGTCCCAGTTGAGGAAGGAGACTGCCATTCCGTGGACATCGAGAAACTTGCCTTCTGTGACCATGTCGTTGATGCCCAGCCAAAAGTCATTGATACCTGGCAGGCTCCTCTTACCATAGTCTCGGAGGGCATTGATTTCATCAGAGCTCCTGGGGACCACCAGGGTCCCTCCCTTGGAAATGCAATCTTCGTTGGCTTCATGGAAGTACTTCAAGCCTTCTGAAGCAAGGTAGCATTTCTTGTGAACTTTTGTTCCTCGGAGACAAACTGTGAAGAAGTGAAATTTGATATTTTAAGATGTCTTTTGTGTGTAACATTCTTAGTGCTGGACCTAGCAGATATCAAGAAATATTTGTGAATGATTCATGTGTGGTCATAGTGATGAGATAACATTTATTGATTTTGTAAAGACTTTAATATGAATGAGCTAATGCTCATCTCAACAACCTCATGATAGAGTGTTTTATTGTCCGTATTTATAAGGATATTTGAGCTTAGAGAGATTGTTATTGGTAACAATTTAGCATGCTAAGAACATAACTGAGGTAGCATGTAAATTCACACCTAAGCCTCGTGTTACTTCAACATACACATACATCCTAGTTTATGTAACTGAACCATGAGCTGGAGTTCCTTGGGACTTTTAGATGGAATTCCACATTTATTTAAAAAGCAAACAAAAGCCAGGGTTAGTGGCATGTGCCTATATTCCCAGAATTTGGCAAGCTGAGGCAGAAGGATTACCATGAGTACAAGGTTAGCCTGGTCTAAACAATGACTTCTAGGCTAGCCACAGTTGCATAGCAAGGCCATGTCTCAAAAACCAAAAATGCAGATGTCTGAGTTTGCATGTGGACAATAGTTTTCTTTTCCTTTTTTGATTTGTTTGCTTGTTTGTTTTATTGGAAACAGGATCTTTGTATGTGGCCCAGGCTGGCCTTGAAATCACCTTGTAGACCAAGCTGACTGGTCTTGAATGAACTTATGATCCTTCTACAGAAGCTTCTGAATATTGAGATTATAGGCATGCACTTCCATGCATGGCCAAGAGAGTGGTTTCTTAAAGAGATAACCAGGGCCTTGTAATATTTCTTAGGTTATTTAGAGCAAAGCAAAACTATAGAGCCAGGCTCCAAGTCCATATTGCCTGGGTTGAAGTCTCCCCTCTAACATTGACTAGCTATGCAAGTCTCAGGCCAATTACTTAAATTCTCTGTCCTTCATTTTCTTTGTCTATAAAGTGAAAATAACCATAACATAAGTTGTTGGAGAAATAAAAATAAATAGGCTATTTAACATAGTTTTTGGGGAATTAATATTTAGAAAGAATTTACAGTTTTTGAATATGGGTAAGGATTAACAAACCTTCTTTGCCTCCAGGATAACCATTTGCCCTTAATTTAACTTTCTAATTCTGTATTCCCAGAAACATGGTAAAAGGAAATATGTGCTAAGCAGCATGTCCTAGACAGCAGTGCCCTATGGCAAAGGTGACCCTGGATCGAAGCACACATGTAGCTTGGGAGTTATAAATACTTGATGGGGAGTTGTAACTTCAGACTTCCCTGAAGGTGGTAACTTGTAATTAGGCAGGTCTCCTATGGGGACTATCAAGACTGTTTTTGGTGGTGGTATTAGACACGTGGGTTCCTAGGGTTCAGGACTGTTCTAAACCAAGGCTGCTATATACACCTGGTATGCTCTCATTCCTCACTCTTTGGGGGCAGAGCTCCTGTACAGTAAGTAGTGTGTTCCTGCTCAATTATCCAGGCTTCAGGAGAGTTGCTCTTCTCCCATTAAAAGGAAACACTCGACACAGCCCCATTGACAAGCTGTGGCTCTACCTAATGCCCTTCCATATACACCTGATGCTGATAATAGCCTGGGAGAGTCTTGTGAGCCTTTTCAGTCTAGTCTCATGAACTCGCTCAAAAACACTTAGTGAATATCCACTAATGAATTGTTTTGGTCATTTACTGCTCTCTTCACTTAGTTTCTCTATTAGAAAGTAATTAGGACCTGACTTTAAAATGTACTCCAAAGGACTGAGACTATAGCACAGTTGGTAGAATACTTGCCCAAGATGCATCAAGTCCTGGGTTTGATCCCCAGCACCATGGAAATTAGTCATAGTGGTGGTAATCTGAGCACTTGGGAGATAGAGGTAGGGGAACCTTTGTTACATAGTGAATTCCAGACCAGACCAGAGTAAACAAGGCTCTGTCTCAAAAAAAAAAAAAAGGAAAAGAAAAGAATACTCTTAAACTATCTATTTTTATTTCTGCATTATTCCACCAATATCTAATAAGAAGGGGATGACAATCGAGTTTATTTCCCAAAACACTCATCACCCAACTATTGGTTCCTTTCTCTTGTGTGCATCTGCAGTTTGTCAATGCTTTAAAAAGATGCCCCATGAATTCAACTTCCATCCAGTCTTGATGAATTCAACCCTTGGCAATGACCGGCCTTCTTTCTGCTCCCCTTCAGGATGAGGCATGGAAGGGAAGGTCTCACCTGTCTGTAGAGCTTGCATTTCCTTTAGGGCATTGACTTCCTGCCAGAGCTTCTCAACTTGAGATTTTAGATCGCCATCCTTTTCTGGGGGACATTGTTGGGTGAGGAGGTAGAATAGAAAGCACATGATTAGAATGAAACTAAAAAGTTTTTTAAAAAAATAGAGCTTTGGAGTGAAGAATCAAGGCAATGATGCTTCTGATGAAACCAAGCCTAGCATGCGTGAAAAACAATGCACAAAAATAACTCAGGTGAAAGTCAAAGGGGTTTAGTGGGGATAATGATGCTGGAAGGTCTTGTGAATGGGCTGAAGCTCCGCCCATCTATTCAGTCCCATCCTATGAAATGTTCCCATGTCACTGTTTCAGCTCCCTGACTTTTTTTTTTTTATAAATTATATCTTTATTATCTATATTTAGATACACTAAATGAGCAAATAATGTATTGGTGTCCCCAATTCCCTGATTTCCCTCTTCCCTGTCTCCATTCAGCTGGGTATCTTCCTCTGTGGGCAAACTGGGTCAGTCCATGGGGTAGGGGGTTATGGATAGCCTAGGAGTCAACCTGGTTCCACCCCCTTTGTATGTTGTTACTGAGGTGGGAGATGTCTCTGGATATTCTCCCCCACCATGGCTCTTACAATCTTTCCGCCCCCCTCTTCCACTCAGGTCCCTGAGTCATGGTGGGTGAGTATTAAGGCTACTTTATTGTTGAGATCTTAAGCTCCCTGACTTGGACGTACCTAAGAGCAAGTTCCATCTCCCCATTCTTCAGTGTTCTTTCTACCTAGTTCTCATCTACTCTGGCCTTTCTCCCAAGCAAGCTTAACCATCTCTTCTGAGAAGACCTGTGTGAGTATGCTTTATGTTAGTAACACCTTTGTTTTCTTTGAACCTTATTTACACTTCTCCAGAGCACAATCTCTATTTTACTTCCTTCCCTTGGCCTTATCACCCCTGGTACTTCCTTTCTATGATTAGCATGATGTTAGGTGCATACTAGGTGCTCATAATATTTGGTCCTCTACTTTGTGGTACTCAAAATGCTTTTGTTATTTGAATGTTATCTTCAAAAATGTCTGTGAAGGGAGGAAAATCAGATTCCCATTAAAGAATGAGAGTGAGTGTGTTGCACTGAGTCATGGATGGTAAGTGTCAGGACTCACACTAGGCCTCACTGGGCCTCACATCCCTTGTCCTAGCACTCTTATGCAACTGATGAGGTAGGGTGGCTCCTGGCAGGATTAAATGATAAAAGACCAGGTAAAAATGCACTCATATTAGGGACTAGCCACTTATTATTTCTTCCTGTTATTCTTCCTCCTCTTCTTCCTCTTCCTCCTCCTCCTCCCTCCTTTATTAGTGGTATCAGAGATTGAATCCAGAGCCTTAGATATGCGAGATTCAGTTATCAAGGCTTAAAGTAAAGAACTCTTCTCCCATTATAATGATGTACCCATGACCTGTATTCTCAGCCCTGCTTATTTATTCTTGAATGTTTATATGGGTTTGAAGAATCTGCATGGCTATCCTTGGCCAACCTCAGCTACAAGTAAGTGAGCAATATGGCTGAATCCAAATTCCAGAGCTCATGGAGGCTCTCTTATTATTTTTATTTATTTGCAAGGAGAGAGTGCGAGATGGGCACCCAGGGCCCTGTCACTGGAAACTCCAGATGCATATGTCACTTTGCACTTTCCGTGGGGAATTGAACCCGGGTCCTTTGGTTCTGCAGGCCAGTGCCTTAATCGCTGAGCCATCTCTTCTTTTGCGGCTCTCTTAAAGTTTGTCAGGAATGATAACAAATCACTTCAAATAGTAAGCATAAAAATATAAAAGCTGGGCTGGAGAGATGGCTCAGTGGTTAAGGTACTTGTCTTCAATGCCTAATGACCTGGGTTCAATTCCCCATTACCCATGTAAATCCAGATGCATAAAGTGGCATATACATCTGGATTTTGTTTGCAGTGGTCAGAGGCCCTCGTGTGCCCATTCTCTCTGCCTCTGTCTCTCCCTGCTTGCAATATATATATATATATATATATATATATATATATATATATATATATATATATATATATGGAGTCACCTGACCACTGTATGGCAGGAGATGAATTCTTTCAATATTCCTGAGATAGACACTGTCATTACCTTCAGGGGAAACTGAATTAACCTATTGCAGCTCACTTAGCTAGTAAGGCCCAAAGCCCCAGTGTGAATCTCTCTGCTTACAAGCTTGTTCTCCTTTATCCCTTCCAGTGATTGTCTCTGCCTTCTCGGTCCCTAGCACAGCACATGGCTTTAGACAGAGAAGATATTTTAAGACAGGAATGAACCATGTCCAGCTTTCTCTTTGTGAGGATGTCATATTGAGAAATAGTTTAGTGTCTTAGATTTTTCAGGACAGTCTAAAGTTAAAAGGATCTTAATTCACTATCTCCTTAAACATGTGATTTACCAGCCAGATATTTCCACATTTAGGTTAGGAAACTGCCTTCTGAAATATCCAGGGCCTCTACTTCACTTAATTTACATCATTTCTTAAAGTATCCAACAGCTCAGCTCAGAAATAGATAGCCTGATGATTTTCTCCATGGGACTGCTCAAACAGGAATAAATAAAAGGATGTATTTAGAATGCAAAACCATCAGCTGTTGTGGCTGGGCTTTCAAAGCCTGATGAAGACTTGCTTCCAAGTTATAAGCTGTCAGCTGGATAAATGTCACCCCAATCCTGCTCTGCTTCCTGCTCCAGTCGATTTGATAAGTGGCCTCCACTGGGAGGCTGTAAACACTGCCATTAGCATGAAGACAAAGAGGTAATATTAGGCTCCTGGGAGATGGTTATGGCAGTCATTAACCAGGTGACTTGACTTAGGTTCCCATTCTTTGTAGCTCATGTGGATGAACAAAAGGAACATATTGGAAAGCTATTTCACTGTAGCAATTATATTTTATTCATCAGTGTGACACAGAATTTGTTGAGAACCATGAAATAAATATAACCCATGAAATAAATCTGGCGTTGGGAGCTTAATCACTCAAATTGGTATCTTGTTTCTTGAAAGGTTTATTTTTCATTTATGATTGTTGTTACCCAGAAATAGATCCAGTATAGAAATGCAAAATAAACATTCCCAGGAGAAATGGCTACCAGAATCACAATATGATGTTGGATTGCCAACATGTGTGGGAATGGTGACTTTTATACATTAAAGACACTTCAAGAGCTAGAAAGGCACTATCACTTGAAGAGATAGAGATCTCAATTAACCTGCAATTCTACTTCTAAATTTGTATTCTAGTATCTTTGCCTGAGGATCAATATATGTGCCCAAAGCAGTTTCTTGGAGGAATACTGTATCAAAGAGAGATGCACTTGGAAACTACATAAAAGTTAGGAGAGAACAGAAGAAGTCATGGACTGCCCAAACAATAAAATAATACATCAATCTAAGTTAAAACAAAGTAGGCCTTTGAAAGCTGTCCAAGATTTAACATATGAGATAAGTTTACTTATCTGCCCAACAGTAGGTAATGCTGTAGGGATAAAGATTGGGAAAGAGAAAGATGGTTTCATTTTGTTTTAAACTGCATTTCATATAGCTCAGGCTGGCCTTCAGCTCATAATCCTCCTGCCTCTAATGTCCTAAATGCTGGGGTTACAAGTGTGTTCCATCACATCTAGCTTGGATTTTACTTTTGATTCCATAAACTTTGATATTATTTAAAGGTACTTAAGGTATGTTAAAATATGTGGGTAGGTAGGAAAAGAACTGTTCTGCAAATATAGGCTTATTGCTTCATTTTCTGTGGTATCTACTTTCTTAGACCTAAAGGCAAATATTATTATTTTGGGGAGATAACAGTTAAGATGTGCATGTAATTAATTAAAATAATATGTCTGTTGGGGTAGTATTTGGGAAGGGAGAGAGCAGAAAGTGAGAGATGGCAATCACATTTACATATTCATATGCCTTCCCACAGTTCCTCCTACTGGCTGGCCACTGTTTTGCCCCTCCTTCCCAGAGCTGAAGAAAGGCAGGTGTCAGAAATATGCCACATCACCCAGTGTCTTTTCTCTTCCTCCTTCCCTGTCTTGATCTTCAGCAATAGAGCTTACCTCCCCATGGGAAATATTTTTAAAGATCATTTAAAGAGATTGTAGGGAGAGATAGTGGGGTTTTTTTGCTTTGTTTTTTTTTGTTTGTTTGTTTTTTGTTTTTTGGTTTTTCGAGGTAGGGTCTCACTCTAGCCCAGGCTGACCTGGAATTCACTATGTAGTCTCAGGGTGGCCTTGAACTCACGGTAATCCTCCTACCTCTGCCTCCTCAGGGTGGCCTTGAACTCACGGTAATCCTCCTACCTCTGCCTCCGGAGTGCTGGGATTAAGGGCGTGCACTACCACGCCCTGCGAGATAGTGTTTTATAAGGAAAAAAGGTTCACTTAAGAAACCTTACACCAGACCTAAGTTTTATAAATAAATTCCCCAGAATAAAGGCCCTTTGGAATCAGCAAAGCAAAGCATAAGACAAGCCTCTTTATGCCTATTTGTAACATGTCAAATATAGACTTTAACCTTCTTGGTGATTTGATATGTATATGTGTACTTAGTTATTTTTGAGACAGGGTCTCATGTAGCTCAGACTGGAACTCACTATGTAGCAGAGGGTGACCTTAAGTTCCTGATCTTTCTGCCTCTACCTCCCAAGTGCTGGAATTTCAGGAACTGCCATGTGCAGCTTGATTTTTATGTGTGTGTTCAGTGAAGTGAAATTGGAAAAAGTGTTATGACATTTACCTTGAAATCACCTGTTTTGAAAATGACTCTGGCTGAGATGCAACATCACCATGTGTCTGAATGCTTTTTTTCTCCTGCTTTGGTTTCAACAGATGGCAAGTCCTTTGCCATCATCTTGTGCTTTGCAACTTTAGAGTTTTAATCTCATAACCCAATTTAAGCCACTTCAATTCTGGCTTTGCTCGGATGATCAATTTTGTGTCAAAATGTCTCAAACCCTGTATGCTTTTGCGTGCTTATATATTCTTAGAGAAAGATTCAATTCTCTATGACATGAAAAATAAGATATATGGTTCAGGCTGCCTTAAGACTTCTGGAGAGATGAAAAATATACCTCCATGATAACCCATGACCAAAAAGGAAAATATAACTGTCAGTACTTTATTTTTCACTATACTTAATAAGATGAAAGTTGTTTTACACATATATTTGGATACAATTAATAAGTATGAGTGTCACTGTGTGCTCTGCCGGTCAGATATTTGGCTTGCCTATCATTCATAACTCCCAATGCTCTCAGGTCCATGTGAGCTCTCTCTGAGAAATGTCCCACAAATCTAAACTCACCTGACAGAAGATCTACTGTTAGAGACATATTTTACCATACAAGGGACAATGTTTTTTTCAATTAAATAAAAAACCCTCCTACATGATTCCTTTAAATTAGAATCAGAAGTTACTTGATCCCCTATGAAGCCACACACCCACAATGGCTTGGTGCTGTCCACAGAGATGGTCTCCTTCAGCATCCCCCAACCTGAGAATGCCTAGAGCTTTGCTGGACTGCAGAGCGCTTACCTTTCACGCGGCGTTTGCTGTGCTTCCTGGCCTTCACCTTGGATGGGTGACTGGTGGTCTGGTCCAGGAGTAAGCTGACCACCAGGATGCAAATTACAATTCCATTCTTTGCCATGGCTCTCGGGCAGGCCAGCCACACCACCTTGCCAGCTGTTAGGGAGCACAGAGATTGAAATGCCACATCTTGCTCAGGGCTGCCTGGGGCCAGCTTTATAGAAGTGAGCTGCGAGGTTGGCTGGAAGCCTGCTGACGAAAACCTGGAATGTCTCTTCTGACCACAGCATAAGGTGGCCTTGTTCTCATGCCTCACCCCTGCACTCTTGAGTCATTTATTTTTATTCTAGTGCATTTCCAAGTCCATTTTCCTTTTCACAGTATATTCAGGTTAACTCAAGGTTTTGCCTGCTTTCCTTCTTTTTCTTTTTTTTTTTTTTGAGAATTTTTAATTTTTTAAAATTTTTATTTGCAAGGAGAGGGGAGAGAGAGAGAGAGAGAGAGAGAGAGAGAGAGAGAGAGAGAGAGAGAGAGAGAGAGAGAGAGAGGCATACCAGAACAGGCTCCAGAAGCATGCACCATTTTGTACATATGGCTTTACATGGGTACTGGGAAATCAAACCTGGACCATCAGGCTTTGCAAGCAAAAGCCTTTTACTGCCCAAGAGAGAAATTTTTTAAATATATTTTTTCCTTTATTATCCATAATTAGATACATTGCTGTCCCCAATTCCCTGTTTTCCTTCTTTCCTGTCCCCAGTCAGCTGGGTATCCTCCTCCATGGGCAAACCGGGTCAGTTCATGGAGTAGGAGGTTATGGATAGCCTAGGAGTCAACCCAGTTCCACCCCCCCCTTTGTATGTTGTTACTGAGGGGGGCAATGTCTCTGGCAGTTCTCCCCCACCACGGCTCTTATAAGTTTTCAGCCCCCTCTTCCGCTCAGTTCCCTGAGTCATGGTGGGTGAGTATTAAGGCTGCTTTATTGTTGACATCTTAGGGACCTCTGTACTTCTGCTTTAGGTTGTGTTGAAAAACTTCGGTTATTTTTCAAAAAGATTTTCAAATATACTAAAAAGACTGTAACATCTGGAAAGCTTAAAGTTTCTGCAAAGACTCCATATGGAAACCTTCATTTTGGAACTCTGCAGTTTATTAAATGTTTCAACTCAGTTTGCAGAGTAAAAGTAATGAAACAACCTGAGGCTGTGACTCAGTGGTAGAGTGTGTGCCTGGCAGGTGCAAGGCACTGGGTTTCACTCCCAGTACCTCAAAATAAAATGACGATACCCTCCCCTCAAAAACCCCTAGGACCTGGCATCAGGAAATTTCCTGCATATGCAGTTCCTGTGTGTGTGTGGGGGGGAGGGACACAGGCCATAGCACTGTACATTATTTTTATTTTTAAAATTATATAAAGGAGAGGGAGGAGTGCTTACAATACTGTCTTCCAGAAGCAAGGTGCTTGTGTTACTCATGACCTCACAGTGGCTGATGCTACCTTCACACGACCTGCATAATAGGAGGGAAAAACGATGCCATCAAATAGGAGTGATGAAAAGAGGTTGAAAATAAGAAGGGATTCAATGGAGAGGATGGGTGGCAGAAGGGAGGGTGGTGGTAGGGGCTTACGATCATAGTACAGTGTCTATATTTATGTAGGTTATCAAAATGCTTTTAAAAAAGAAGTGCTTGGGCTGGAGAGATGGCTCAATGGTTAAGGTGCTTGCTTACAAAGCCTGACAACCTGGGTTTGATTCCTCACTACCCACTTAAAGCCAGAGGCACAAAGTGGCACATTTATCTGGAGTTAGTTTGCAGTAGTAAGAGGCCCTGGCATGTCTATATTCTCTCTCTGTCTCTGTCTCTCT
>PVHP010048893.1:0-12362 GCA_004024765.1 Zapus hudsonius
TGGTCCCTCCATGGTCTCAGGTGTTCCTGATCCTAGGATCTGGAGTCCAAGGACACTTTCCCAGAATGCTTATGGAGAGGAACCATGGTTGGTTCCTGAGGGGTAGACCTTTCATGAGATCTGACCTTCCAGCCACTCAGAGCTCCCAGGCCTCCACCATGCTCTCCCATGGGACAATCTACTTTGATACTTTGTTCTGGATCTCACCCAGGGTATCCTTACCCTCAAAGCTGCAATAGACACCCCCAGGTGCCTCCACCCAGTAGTCCCTTCGGTTGTGAGAATCAGGCTGGCCACTCTCTTAGCACTCAGCTTTGTCTGTTAACATGTGGTGAAGACTTGGCTGGTTACGTCAGTGCTGAAGTGCAAGTACACAGCTGGCCCTGAGGGCCCTGTCCTCTGCCACATCACCTGCTCCCAGCTATGGCAGGTGCTCTAGACTCGCTAGGGGGCCAAAAACAGCCTAAGCCCAGAAGGTAGAATAGGTGCCAGTAGAGAGGTACCAGCTCCAGGTCCTAGAGGTGTGCGGGAGGTATGGCGGGGGGGGGGGGGCTCTGACTCCTTTGAGATCAGGAGTGTCTGTGGGACCTCATGCAGGTGCCATATCCTCTCTGAGCATCCCTCTACCTTGGAGGAGTCCAGGAGGTGAGGCCTCTAAGGCCCCAGGACCCTGGCTGTCTCAGGGAACCTGCACCTGCCCCTGTGCCCGGAGTTTCCCTACGTGGCTGGGTGTGAGCCAGGAGCCTGTGAGGCCCTGGCCAGAAGATCAGTTTTTCGGAGAGGGAAGGCTGAGCCAGATCCATGTTGAGTGCCTCTCATCAATTTGTAGAAGCCTGGGTGGGCTCTTAAAAAGGGAGCTGTGGCCTCTTGGGGTCCTCATGCAGAGCATGTAGTGTTCCCAACTTGAGGGTGCTGATCCCGAAACTGCCACCTTTCCAGAGCTCCACCGGGACCTGAGCAGCCCCTGGGAGCCTTGCCAGAGGAGAAGCCCACGTAGCTGCCAGCTCTGAGATGAGTCAAGCACGCCTGTGGGGTCAGAGCTCCATCGAACGTGCTCACTGGGCTCTGCTGGGCTCCACCGTGCACAGCTTGTGTTCTTCAAAGTGTTCTCATGTCCATTCTCCCTGTTTGGCCTGGCGCCTTGGAGAGCCAGCTGTTCCAAAGCAATAGCTTTTCTTAATGCCTCTCACCCAGCAGCTTCGAGGAAAAGGTAGGGACAGCCCGCACTCAGTAAGTCACTCAACACACATCTCCTTCATCTGCTGCAGGTCAGGCACCAAGCTTGGCCCTGGAAGCAAGTAGGCCATCTTATTACCCAACTTGATAGGAGAAACTGAGGCTCAGCAGGCACATTGACCCATGTTGCTGAAGGTTTAAGGAAACACCTGCCAGCCTGGTGTTTTCTTGGCTCTGCAATATGCTATGTGAATGTTTCCTCCAGAGAGCCCACCTTTCCCCAGGTGGTACACTCTCCTCAGGGGTCCTAAACCCGGGGCAGTGGGTGACTCAGCATTGTACACTTACAATGGGGCTGCACCCCACTGAACGCTGTTCAGGTTGGAATACCACTGGGTTGGGGTTGCCTTGATTCTACATAGCTCTTAGGTGGGCCACTGAGCCATGTAGGACGCCATGGACTTTAGTGTCTCCCTCATGGTCACAGGCCATCTGGGAGCTGTGGCTGGCTGCTACTGTCTAGTGTCACAAGAGAATTATATCAAATATGACTAGACTTGGACTATAGCTTAGATCTTGAGTGTCCCCATGGCACTATGGGAAATAGTAGGCCTTTGAAGAGTTGGGGCCTGCCACTTCCACTTTCTCTCTTTCCTGTCCCCTAGAGTGGGTTAGAAGTTGTCATAGCCACACGCCACTGGGATGAACCTCCAAACCAGGCACGGTTATGGCAGGAAAGGATTTATTGAAGTTAAAGATCCAGGGGAAGTTCCGTAACAGCGAAAGTGGCTGGCACCCTTTCACAGGTCCAAACACAGAGAGAGAAACCATCAGCAGCACCACACCCACACACCAGCAAACAGGCTGGGGGGGGGGAGGAAGAGAAGAGATTTCTTTCTCCTTGCTTCCTTCCCCTGGAGCATCCTTAACCTTCTGCCCCCTACTGAGAGGGCTGCCCACCCAGGAGAAAGGGCTCACTCTGGAGGGAGGGACCTCCTCCTTTAGTTAATCCTTCCTGGAAACAACCTCAAAGACCCACCCAAGATTACTGTGGATGACTAAACAGGTCAAGTTGACAACAAAACTTAACCATCACAGAAGTGATGGTCCCTAAATCACTGACTGAAACCTACAAACCTGATCCCAATAACCTGTTCTCTTTGTAAATTGATTGATCCACAGTGGCCCAAAGCTCACCAACAGACCTTGGAAAAGATCAGAATAGTGTTTGCGGCCTGATTTCTATCCAAATGGGTGTCCCTTTTGTATCACAGGGGCCACAAAACATCATCCTGAACCACTGATATGTGGGGACCATGTGATACTTGTCACAGTACCCAGCTCAGTGCAAGGCAGGCACAGTCAGAGCTCCAAGGATGCCCAGTACATGGAACTCTACTCTGTAGGGACACAGCCAGGTAGGACCTGGTCAGCCAGAACCCAGTGGTCAGTGCAGCCTGAGACCCAGGCATTTGGGGTGCCAGTCCTTCTGAGCTGGTATTGCCTACAGAGATGCCACCTGGAGCCCAGAAACCAGGTCCAGTGGTCTTCCAGTAACACACAGTGTTTTCCCTTTTGGCCGTCACAGCCCTCCTGTGACCTGTCATGACTTTCTGGCAGATTGATTGTACACGTCCCAGGTCTTTGGTTACACAGAGTCCTAGCCTCCAGTGGTATCCCCGCAGTGGAAGCAGCAGAGGGCTTGTCAGCATCCTATGTGCAGAGCTGTGGGCCTGTGACTCTGAACAAGTCATCCTCACCAATAGGACTTCAGTGTGAAGGTGATGTGACTTAGCAAGAGGCTCCGAGCTGAGAATCCTGGTTGTCACAAGGGACCACTTTACATGGCCACCTAATGGCCTGGAGTTGTGTTCTCACATCTGTGGCCATGACCCCGCTGTGAACTCGCGGTGGCCTTCGGAGGCCCGCGACAGCTTGTTCAACACACAGGGCTGATCTGGAGATGTGAATTTTTCATGGTGGCAAGCTTGTGAAAGGCACCTCTTTGCCATCCAAGACTTTGATCTTTGCCTTCCCTCCTCCAGCCTGGAAGGATAAGAAAGGCCCAGGCTGAAGGCACAACTCAAATGTTCCAGAACCTTCTTCATGATGCCCTGCCAGAAATGTCAAAGGAAATTAGTGAGAGGTGATGTCAGGCCCAAGGAAGCAACATTCAATCAGCCGCACCGTTCTCTCTCCAAATTAAATTATTCATCATTTCCTGGTCCTTAATAAAATAATTACTGCCTTCACATGTTCCCCACCCCTGGAAGGGGACTGGCTTCAATCTCAGAATGTAAAAGAAGCTGTCACGGAGTCCCCAGAGCCTGAAACTGAAGGTCTTCCCTCCCTCTAAGCCAGCTGCCTCTTTCTTCCAGGTCCAGCCTCATCCTTTCCTAGTGGCCGGACATCCGGCTGACCTCTGGGTCACCCAGGCCCTTTTCTTCACAGTGGCCACACACTCTACATGATTAGTGGGGGGAAAAGCAGGACATCGGATCAGTATATGCCATGAATTCAGAGCCCACTGTGCCTGTCTTTATGCACTTGATAAAATTCTGCCCCGAGCAAGAATGTTCACAGGATGAGACAAAAGAGAAATTGAATTCTAGCGTTTTCCACATCCCAAGGGTTATACTAATAACCGTGCTGGGGACATCATGGAGCAAACCTGAGCTGAGAAATCTCTCCTCTGGCCCCATGGCCTGTGGCCATCCTCTGAGGACATGACACAGAACTTGAGCAGGGCACTGTGGGAGGCGGCACCTCAGACCCTGTGTCTTGCCCCAGGCCTTTGGGAATGTGCATTATACCATGTCCACCCCGGCCTCCCAGGATTGCAAGGATGCCTCTGAGAAGCACTACTTGCCTCAGTTTCCCTATTATCCTGAGACAGCAGGATACAGCTGGCTCTGTGTCACATTCATCTGTCTAGGTGTCCCAGCTCTCTGGACACTGAGCCCTCTAGAAAATTCGTAGCACAAGCTCAGGGAAGGGATGGATGCCAGGGAACCCACAGGAGAGCATTTGAGCCTGGTTCCCTGCTCCATGCCTTCTGGGCTCCGAGTAGGTAACTGAAATATGGAAGGCTGGCGTCTTATTTCATTGCTGTGACAAATCCCTAGCAAATGCAATTTCAGGAAAGGCGGGCTTACTTCGGCTCACAGTTTGAGGGTACAGTCCACCATGGTGGAGAAGGCAGGTCATGTTGTGTCCACAGTCAGGAAACAGAGAGGAATGTAAGTGCTCAGCTCGCTTTCCTGTTTTCATTCAGTCCAGGACCCCAGTTTGGGATGGTGTCACCCACATTCGGAGTGGGGCTTGCTTTCTCGGTTAAACTTCTCTGGAAACACCCTTGCAGACACTCAGGAGTGTGTTTTCATGGTGATTCCAAATCCAGTCAAGTTAGCAATGAAGGGACCAGAGAGCAGTTACTGGGACCTGCACTCACCTCAGCTCCCACCTTGTATGCCAAAGCCTCAGTGTGGTAGTTTGAATAATGCCCCCAATAGAATTTATTATAATTGTGTTTATTAAATTGTTAATTGTCTCCAGGCTTCTGGCTGGAGGAAGTGTCACTTTGTCCTAGCCTCCTGGGGACTGGCCCTTTCTAAATTGGATGCAAAATACTAGGGATAGATATGCAAAAGAAAAGCTGGAACCAGGTCTGGCAGTTCTGCATTTTGTGAATTACAATGTTACAATGTGCTTGCTTGCTTAAGGTGCTGGAGGTGGGCTTCTGTCTGTCTCTGCTTGGATCTATGAAAGGGGGCCAGCCTTTTTCCTTAACTTCCCCTGGGTCTGTTAGTTTCAATAAATACTTTCCTCCCCAAAATTGTGCCTGGTTTGGAGATTCATCCCAGTGGCATGTGTCTGACTACGACACTCAGTTTCTTCCTCCACAGAATGGGCAGGAGACTGGCATCATGAAGCTTTGGTGGCTGGCCTTGGTCTTGTGGGATGACAGTATGACAGTGACCCCTGATGTTAGGAAAACAGACAGAAATGTACACAGCACACTCTGACAAGGCTGGTGCTGAGCTAAACCAGGGTTCCTGCCTTCTTGAACATCACAGAGTCCCCCCCACCACGACATCTCCCCATACCTGTGATTGTCACCTGCTCCTGCAGGGACTCTGCTGTCCAGACTCCTCCTCCAGGGAAAGAGTCTCTTCCTGTGGGTCTTGGTAACCTCTGTGCCCAGTGCCAGACTTGCATTTGCCTGGTTCAGTGTATGTAAAATTCCCAGGGCCTCATTGTTGAGCGAATGGGTAATGACACATGTTGTAAGCATGGGTCTAACGCCCAACCACACTGTCTTCATGTTTGTCCTTCAGGGAGGTCTTGAGCAAATCACCTATGTTCCTGAGCCTCAGTTTCTTTCTCCATAGAATGGGCAGAAGGCTAGCATCCTTATCTCAAGACTCACTGTAGGCAGCTAAGCCTGGGGCTGAGTGCTGGCCTTTGACCTATGATTCTTGCAAGTGGTGGGGCAGTGATTCATTGACCAGGTGAGGAAACAGAGTCACTGACAGTGTGTGACTCGGGACTGAGAGCAGCGGTCAACCACTACACTAGGCCAGTGAGGCTGTTACCGTGGCTCACTTCTGACCCCTGGGTGGGCACCTTTCTGCATGAAAGGCTGGAGGAATGAGTGGGCTCAGGGACTCTGGGGGCCATGTCACAAGGATGGGCTGTTCAACCTGTTCATCAAAAGGACCTAGGTTTGTGCAAGCGACCTCCCTTTGAACCCTGGACAAACCCTGATGTTGACCTTGGGGAATGGATTCATTACTTGGAACTCAAATGATATATTCTTAGGAAGGATGCACACAGTAGGTACTTCCTGAGTGACCCCTCCCCAGTGGTGGGACGTGTGGAAGAGGCTCCAGGTTCAAGGACTTCCTGTGATGTTGAACTTGATGGTCTGGAAGGCCTCTTTGTATGTATGGCGCATCCCCACCTGAAAGGCGGGCATTGGAGGCTGGCGAAGCGATTTGATGTTTAACTTTGGGGGATGAGGCCAGTGATTTGTGCTGATTGAATGTGGAGGCGGCAGGGAGGGAACTTTGGTGGATGTGGGGAGACGGGGCCTCTGCTCTGCTTTGCTGTGCTGAATGCGTCGAATGCATACAAATGGCCTGATTCATCCTTCAGCGGGGGTCCCCCGCACCATGCCTTACTGATGCTCACCAGACTGGCATGAAATTGGTTCTCCAGCCACCATGCTGGGAACCTGGTGACAACAGCTGGTGGAAACTTCCAATAGGAAGCCTGCGGCCTTCCAGCCATGGGCCACAGGAAACAAAATGGGGAGATGGCCTGAGTGTCTAGTTGATTAATTTAGCCCTTTGCGCCAGTTTAACTCATTCATCGATGAAGCATGTGGGCTTCTACGCTGGACCACGAATGAGCTTAGAAGTCAGTGAACTGAAGCCATTTGTGTAACATGGAACTTTCTGGACTAGAACGAAATGGCCCCAAGTGGCTTCACCATCAAGTGATACCGTAATGCTGTGACAGTGGCCAGACACTGTGGGAGAGCTGCCAGCTAGTTGAGGAAGCTGGAGAAGGCTGGGGGGGGAGGCTAGGTGGGGACAGGGGAGGTCAGCGGTCAGCATCATGGCCTTCGTCTGAAAGCTGCCCAGCTCCGTACAGATAGTGGCCTGTGTGTGAACCTAGCCTCATATTCTCAGCTGTAGGCCGGGTACACAATGGCCAGACACTGTTGGTAGGTGAGGTATATGACTGTCCCTCCACAGAACAGGGCAAAAAATACACACGGTCCAGGACTGAAGTGACAGGGAAGTGATAGTTATTAGTCACCCACCTGACCGTGGGGCCTTTGTGACCCCAGCTGACTGGCAGCTGATGTTGGCCCTTCCATGGAAACTTCCAGAGCATCAATAGTCAACCCTAACAGTCACATTTCTTTGCACTGCTGGTTTTGAATTCAGCAGGCTGGCACCATTGACAGGGCCTCTTCTCAGTGTGCTGTTTGTGGCGTTTGGCTTCCCTCCTCTGGTGGGAATACAGAGGGGAGTGTGTGACCTTCACACGTCAGTGACAGGCTTCCCTCTGAGGATGAGCATGGGTGCTGAGCATCTTTGGGGACCTGGAGCACTGGCAGTTTCTCATTTCCTCGAATTTTAATGTCTGTCGAAGACGCGTGCCATCTCAAGGGCCTTGCGCCAGAGACAAGCACATACATACAAGGTTTTTTTTGCTTCTTTATATATACACGGTCATTACATCAAAGGAAATAGCTTACCCATAATCCCACTCACTGAGGGTCCTGGGCCTGTTCCTTTTAGCCACCGTGCATTCAGGAATGACTCTGATTGCAAGGAATGACCTTGCAATGACAAGTTGCTTGGGAGCTCTGGCTTCTGGGTCACAGCACATCTGGTGGTGTGGGGGGTCCTCCTCCTCTCCCGAAGTGGCAACAGTGAGCAGCAGAACCCTGGGGACTTGTCTTAAGATACCTACCAGGACGGGAACCTGTTGTCTGCCTGCGGCCAGAGTCCTATAACAACCCGGATGTGAGTGTCTCTGAGGAGAGAACACCCACCCTTTCCCTCAGCTGCCACCTTCCCTAAGTGGGGGCTGCACTCCAGATTCCCTCATGGTCCTGGCTGCCATGGCTTAGGGAGACCATCCCAGCACAGGGCTCCCTGATATCTCACTTGGGTCCTTCCCACCTGTTGGGGGTCTGTTCTGCAAGACTTGGGGTGCTCACTTGACCACCGTGGCAGATGGCATGAAAGTGGTGTTGAGTGGTTCCTGCCCATGGAGTTGGCTCCGCCTCCCTGGCATTAGGAGTCAGGCCTGTGCCCCTCCCTCCGCCTACAGCGTGAGCATGTGGTGGTCTTCACCACACCTCCCATCCTCACACCTGTGTCCCTTGCAGGGCCTGGGTCTCCATCCTACCACTCTGCACCCCCCTCTCTGAGAATGTCCTGGTTCCTGCTTGTCCTTCCTCCCGAGCACCATCACAGGCTTTCATGTGAATAGCTCAGACCTCAGTGGGCCTCCCTAACTCTTCGTCTAGGTGTAGACCTGCCTTCATTAATATGGCCTTGGGTGCACTTGTGGTCATGGAGACCAGGCCCTGAGTCTGAGTCTGGCTAACCTCACCATCCTTGTCAGCCAAAACCCATTGTTTATGACCAAAGCTGAGCTGCATCCATGACCTGTCTAAGTCTCAGGCACATCTAGTTCCCTCGTACCAGCTCAGGGCTTGGACTAAATGGCTTCTACTTTAGAAGCATAATCCCCCCCCCAAAGATGTTAGTGAGAACATCAAGGGTTAATATTCTGCCCTACAAGACACCTCACAGTTTGGGCCCTAATCATAGAGGAATGAAGGAGAGAATGAATGAAATAGAGAATGAATAAAGGAGAGAATGAATGAAGGAGGGAATGAATGAATGAGTGCCTGTGTGCTGACACAAGAGCAGGGCCCACATTTCCCCACAGCTAGCTCCATGGCCAGTGGAAATGTACTCTCTATCCTGTTGGGTCCTTCCACCTGCTGACAGCATCTGAGGGTCAGGGTCGGGTGCAGGGATTGGATAGTTAAAGCTCTCCGACAGCCAGGGATTTGCGTCTGAACATTGCATCCTGTTTTCCCTATTCAGTGCACCATATCTGACCTCAGGCAGATCTGTGACTGAGCCATGTGCCCTGTATCTGGAGAGGACACAGAACAAAGCCTGTCAGGGGGCTCTCCAGCCCTGACTTCAGATTCCTGGAGCATCGCAAAGCAAGTTGTCAGGGATCCTCAGTTAGGTGGAAGGGGGTCTGTCCTCTCTGGCTGTGGATGGAGACCCGTTCACAGAGGCACGTGTAGCAGAGGTGACCCTTGTTCTTAAGCCTGCCGCCTGCTATGTTCCTCCCGGGGTCTTGCACATTCTGCTGCGGTGTGTGGGAGGTGAACTCTACCACACTGACCTCAGCCCAGGCAGTCCTTGCCTGCTCCATGCTACATACAACCTGTGAGCTCCAGCCTCCAAAGGGAGACCTGGGGTCCTGGACCCTGATGCCCCTGAGGTTGGGTGTCCCACCTGAGCCATGGGGTTGTGCGGCCCTGGGTGTGTGTGAGGAACAGCATGCCGTCTGGGCATGGGAATTCTAGGACCTGCTGGCTCTTGGTCCCCAGTTAATCTGAGCTGACTGCTGTAAGCAGATGCTATTCAAGGATCTACAGGGGACCAGCATGCCCGTGGATGGTGCCATGGCTAAATGATGCACTTGCTTGCCTGCATAGTGTGGGCATGATTTGAAGCAGGCTTCCAGGAGGAAGTAGGAGCTAAGCGACCCTCACTGGTCATGAAAGGACAGAGACACAGTGACCACGCCATGTGGTCGCCCTGGAACATCCAGAGATCTTCCAGCTCGTCAGGGGAAGGTGTGGTGGGTCGAGAGGGAGAGCTGATCCCAGAGGCCTGGTCTTGGTGCTGGTGCTCCATCCAAACCTGTGTGGTTGTGCCGTCCTGACACCCACCGAGGGACCACTTCTCTCCTGCCTGCCCCACTTTGGTGGCGAGATGGCAGTCCCGGGCTGCATGCCATTAAACAGGCCTGTGTGGAGCCTGTTCCTGCCTGAGGGGCCTCATTACTTTCATTATTAGCCTCCCACAGTGAGGACCCCACAGTCTAGAGCTGCCTTTGATTGGAGCTGGCTGGGATCAACTCAATCAAATCAAGCTTCCTTGGCTCAGGACAAGCCGAGGCGCACTCCCCACCCCCACCCAGTGATGGGGCCGAAATACTGGTCCCAAATACCTTCTACCATCGCTGCCCATTACAGACCTACTTCATTGATTCCTTTAGTAAAACTTGTATTGAGCCCCTGGCATGTGTGGTCTTTATGCTAGACATGACACACAGCTTACCAGGCTAATTCTCCAGGGCTCAGCTAACCTTCATTCTGGACACGATCATTACTTTTTTGTGGTATTAAGACACCAAATACAAGGGGCAGGCACTATCACAGCCATGCGTGCTAATGGTCAGCTGTGAGAAGCTGCTCCCAGGACAATAAAACTGTGCCAAGAGAACATGAGGGGTGGGGACAGCAGCCAGGTGCCATGAGACAGGGTCTATTGCCAGCTGGCATCAAGTGGTATGGCACCATGTGTGTCCTGAGGTCAGAGCCCAGCTGTGAGGCTTGGATGACTGAGGGGACAACAGCAACACACACACCACACACGCACACACGCATGCCATGCTGGGTGACTTCATGACCTTCCCCAGGGTGTTCAGGGGCTTATGTTAGGAAGAACCTTTCTTTTTTTGAATATCTTTATTATGAATAAGTATATACATTGGATTTGCAAATCTTGTGAATGTGTCCCCGTTTCCCTCCTCTCTGTCCCCTACCCACGGGGTCCTTCCTCGGTGTGCATACTGGATCTGTCCATAGGATACGGGGTATGAACTGCACCAGAAGTAGCCAGGTTTTCTTTTTCCTTTCCTTTTTGTGTGTTGTTGCTGAGGGGGGCGATGTCTCTGGATAGTCTCCCCAACCATGGCTCTTACAGTCTTTCCGCCCCCTCTTCCACTCAGTTCCCTGAGTCATGGTGGGTGACTTAAGTCTGCTTTATTGTTGAGGACTGTTGAGTCTTTGGACTTCTGATTCGGGTTGTGTTGGGTATCATTGGTATCTGTCTCCATTGACCTCTCATGGGTTACCTGACTTGCTGTGGTGATTGGTCCTCTCTTTGTCTCGTCACTTTCTCATAGGTTACGTTTGGGCCCCATGTGAAGGCTGGGTGTGGTTTGTCTCCTGCCAGGATGTCAGCCATCATCCAATGTCTTGTTGGTGGAATTGAGTTGTCCCCAAGGAGGAAGCTTGTCATAGGGAGCTCTATACAATGGACTTAACCCTAGAAATCCAGTAAGGCTAGGACAGAGGCTCTGGGGCAGAATGCCCATGGGACCACCTAGAACTTAATGGCTCATGGGTGTGGGGATCATGGGATGGCACTGGGAGACACTGGAAACCCAAGATGGAAGCAGGCCACAGAGACCTTGAACAGAACTTGGAGGCGGTGGCAGTAGGTCAGGCAGAAGCAAGGCTGGATGGCAGGCTGTACCTTGGCAGGCAGGAAGGGACAGATCCTGCTTGAGGGACCAGACCTGGAGGCTGGGGTAGTCATCTCCAGGCAGATGGAGGAAGCCTGCCTCCCACAGTGGCAGTGGAAACTGGGATTCCCCCGTGTAACAGCACATGGTTGAGCCAGACCTACTTTAAAACAAAACTGCAAGTCAGGATTAATGGTGCACACCTGTCACCCTAGAACTTGAGAGCCTGAGGCAAGAGGATCCCTGCAAGTTCCAGCCTGGACTATATAGTGTCTTCCAGGGCAGCCTGGGCTAACAAACTATCGAGGCCTGTCCAAAACAAGCAAGCAGACAAACACAGAAAGCTCCCTGCAGCTGTCTCAGGGTACCTAGTCTTAGTTGGGGTTCCCCACCTTGTCTTGTGCTGATGAGCTTTGGTTTGTTTGACTCTGGGGCTGGAACTCTGTGGAGTCTTTGCCCATTCCTGCATCTTCAGTTGCTTGCAGAGCCTGGTCTGCTCAGTAAGCACTCAGCCTGGTGAGTGCTCAGCACTCAGTGTGGAATGTTGAGCTGAGTGATGGAATGGAAGCAGGGGTGGGGTGGGGAATGCAGGCTTGTTAATGAGTAGGATGTTGGGGGGACAGCAACAGCCTAGGTCCCATGTGGCTCCTGTCTCCCCTCTTCCTCAGCCTCTCATTTTGACTCAGGAGGCTGATGGGAAGCTTCATGAGCTCTTATGCAGACCTCAGACACCCACTTGAGTTATTGGATCGATCTTATTTATTTTCTTTATTGTTTGCATGTGTATGTGTGTGATACGCATGTGTGTGTGAATATGCACGCACATGTGTGTGCATGCTGTGTATGCACATGCGTGTGCATGTGTGTGCATGTGTACACATGCATGTGTGTGTAACCAATAGAATGAACTGTACTAGAAAGGGGATTTATTGGATTAGTTTATGGTAGTCCAACCATAGCAGTCTGCAGGCCCAAGAGTCAAGGAACCAGTAGTTGCTCAGTCCATGTGGCTGGATGCCTCAGCAGTCCCAACCCAGCACTGGCGGCCCGAAGGCTCCTGGAGAGCTGCTGGTCTTCAGGCCATGTGGGAAGGCTGG
>PVHP010048894.1:0-11658 GCA_004024765.1 Zapus hudsonius
GCCTTGCACTTGCTAGGCAAGCTCTCCAACACTAGGCCACACCCCGAAACCCAGCACATGATTAGTTTTTTAAATTGCTGAATAGGATTCTTTATCCATCCACCAGGGAAATGTGAGCCCAACCTCTCCCTGATGGTTAGAACTGAGTGGATGTCAACACTCACTGCAGTTTCTGTGAGTTCCTCCCATGACTACCATACTATCAAAACAATGGACCCCAAGGAATCGGAACTTCCCCAGCAGTCTCATGCTCAAGAAGGGAAAGACCAGAAAGATCTAAGTCTGGTGTTAACTAGAGGGGGAACTTGTTGTCTCTCAGGAAGAGAGAGATTTCACAGTTCTGATGTGATCAGCATCTTGACCAAGACTTTAGTTATGCTTACCTCTTGCCCTCTATGTAAACCTCATGTCCTGGAAGGGGAGGGGCATGGGCTTCTTTATAGCTCCTCTTCTGAATATGGCCAACTTAATTAAATCTTTCTCTGCCTTTCATTGTCACTGTCTGCTTAGTTGGCCTGTGAGGACGGGTGGCTTAGCCTCGCTTACAGGATCCAGGCTCTAATGCTGACAACCCAAGCAGTGATCTCACCTCCGTGATTCTGAGTTAGTAACTGACACAGAAAGAATTTGCTGTGTACATCGTTGTCTGGAAAGTTCAGCCATAAGTAACACTGGGCCATGGTGTCAGAAGAAGCCTAGAGTATAGTTACCCCAAGTAGATCTCAGCAGTAGGCTCACTTTGTGAAAATACTCCTGTTTGTGCAGACGTCTACATGCATGTTATACTTTATTTTTTTAAAAAATCTAAGTATTTTAAAAGACTCTATCTGATTAGAAATTACCCTTGAAGTTGGGTGTGGTGGCACACTCCTTTAATCCCAGCACAGGGGAGGCAGAGGCAGGAGGATCACCATGAGTTTGAGACCACCCTGAGACTACATAGCGAATTCCAGGTTATCTTGGGCTAGAAGGAGACCATACCTTGAAAAACCAATAATAAATAAATAAAATTACCCTTGTTTGCAGTTAGGGGCTAAAGGCATAGGCCACTCCAACCAGTTCAGGGCTTTTAACAGAAAATGAGAAATAACTCATCAAAAAAAATCTTTGGGCTGGAGAGATGACGCAGTGGTTTAGTGTGCTTCCTGTATGAGCAGAAGGGACTGAGAGGGCCCCCAAGTTTGAATTTACAGCCCACATAAGTAGCTGGGCATGGCCACACACATCTGGAACCCCAGTTCTGTGGAGAGCTCTGACCAGAGAATTATTTGGGGCTTATAAATGGGAAACTCTGGACTCACTAAGAAACTTTATGGCAAGGAAAAAGCAGACAGGTGGGTGATGGAGGGATACACCTGGTGTTTGACAGATTAAGTGATGCAGGGGACACACCTGATGTTTGACAGGTGGGTAATGGAGGGGACACATCTGATGTTTAACAGGTAGGTGATGGAGGGGACACATCTGATGTTTGACAGGTAGGTGATGGAGGGGACACATCTGATGTTTGACAGGTAGGTGATGGAGGGGACACACCTGATGTTTGACAGATGTGTGATGGAAGGGACACACCTGTTGTCTGACAGGTGTGTGATGGAGGGGACACACCTGATGTTTGACAGGTGGGTGATGGAGGCTACACACCTTGTGGGACCCTGCTAAGAGGCATGGAGGATATAGGATTATTTGCTGAGACCAGTGGACATCCCACTGTCTCCTTCTGTTAAAGGAAGTCAAGGCAAGCCTGAGACCCCCGATTATCTCAAGCATATCCTGGACCCTCCAGCTCTCCAGGCAGGCCACAGTGAGCCCTGAGATAAGCAGGCAATTCAAGGCCTAAACTCACTCCAGCTGTAATAACAAACCTAGACAATAAAAATCTAAAGATTACAGTTCCTCTGCAGCCATCACCATCCTATACATGTCTAGAATCATGTAGAAAGCCCCCTTAGGCATCCACAGGTTACTGGCCCCTGCCAATCCATTCATGAGACGTCCAGACCACCCTGCCCCTACCAATCCCCTTGCTGATGCCCCTGCCTCTGATTTTCCCTCTGGCTTCTCCTCTATATAAATGACCTTTCTACATACATCTGTTCACTGCGGCTGCATCCCAAGAGTTCTTCCTCTTGTCAGCTCACTGCTATTTCAAGACTGTTCACCCAGCTCCATGGACAAACAGGGAGTTGATGGATGCTGCAACTCCCCAACTAAGCCACAGAATGACAACACCTGATGTTTGACAGGTAAGTGATGGAGGGGACACACTGTAATTGGGTGAGCTAGGGATTAGAATTTAGATAATGCCCAGCAAAAATTTCAATGCAACCCAAAATTTAAGGAGTACCCAAATTCTTGTCTACAAAGTTAAAGAATTAAAATCATAGACAACAAGATAGTAAGTTATAGTGGGAGACTTTATTATTTAAGGGAACATGGGGAGTTACAGAGTTCTCTAGCCACCAGTGTGGGGAGAAAACGTGGAGAGTTTAACAGAATTTATGCTGTTTAGCTAAACAAGCAGCAGAAAAGATAACAGAGGGCTCCCATCATGAGAAGTAAAGGTTCATGTGGGAAAAATCTGGAGCCTTCGCCCATTCCAGCCATTTGGCTGGGGTGGGGGAAAGCCTTATCTTTCTAAGGCCTGGAGATTCAGAGGTCCTTCTGCTGGCCTGCCATGTGAGGAAGAGAGGGCAGATTAACTGTTCAGTCAGTATTTCCTGTCCTAGGTGGGCAAGAAGATAGGTGGTTGGGTCATACTTGACCAATCAGTTTTAGTGCCTAGGTTTGGGCTCTGGCTAGAGATACCTCCCACTCAAGGGGTGGGGTCTATGGAGCTGCCTGACCCATCACAACACCTGATGTTTGACAGGTGTGTGATGGAGGGGAAACACCTGATGTTTGACAGGTGGGTGATTGAGGGGCCACATTTGATATTTGACAGGTGGGTGATCAAGGGGACACACCTGATATTTGACAGGTGGGTAATGGAGGGACACACCTGATTTTTGATGGTAAATGATGGAGGGACATACCTGATTTTTGATAGGTAAGTGATGGAGGGGACACACCTAATGTTTGACAGGTAAGGGATGGAGGGGACACACTTGATGTTTTTTTCAGGTTACCACAGATAAGTGAATAGGATACAACATTATCACATACCCAGGTGCATACACCACACCACACATACCACACACATACACCCCCACCACACCTCTGCCCATCAAATGACATCAAGGAAATTAAAAGGCAAGACAAAGACTAACATTTTTAGTCTGGTTTGATAAAGAACTTATGTCCAGAATGCAAAAAGAATGCCTAGAACATGATATTGAAAAGACAAACAGCCCAATTTTAAAAGGGGCAATGCAGGTGTGGAGGTGCACACCTGTAGTCCCAGCACTCAAGAGACAGAGGCAAGAGGATTGTGAGTTTGAGGTGCCTGGTTTCTGAAACAGTATAAGTGTTGGTGAGGATCAATTCTGATGGAGTGGAAGATAGTTCTACTGTGTTGGGTGGCTGTCGACTTATAGACACATATTAATTCCCCTCAAGAGTAATGAAAACAAAGACGTGCACGCGACTTCACAGTAACCCACAACTGACACTAACCCCAAATATACATCAATAAGGGAGCTGTGTAAGCAACACATGCTCCTTAAAACATTTAGCAGACAGAGATGTTTATATGGAAAGTCTAAGAACACAGTGAACAAATTTTCCTCTCTCGGTTTCTGCCAGCCCCACAGATTCCCTGCACTTAAGGAATTGGATTTACTGTGGGTGAATTGTATTCTGAGGAACAGTGAGGAGAATTTGCTTCTTGCCTTGGGGTGCCCTCCTGTGACTGTATCTGGAACTGCAGTCACAATGGGGCAGATAGGCTGGGTGTTAGCACTGCTTGGTGGTGTGGAGGATGGTTTTGAGGGTCCTGAGCCTCAAATTGAAAGGACTGCAAGGGAAGCTGTGTTCTTTGGCTCAAGTACTTTTTGTAACTTGAAAGCAATATTTGTCATTAGAGAACTTTGAGGTACTTTTCTGTGGTGTTGTAGTCAACTTACTCTGTTGCTTTGCAGAAAGAACCCAAGCAAAAGCGGCTTGTGGAGGAATGGGTTTATTAGGATTAGGGACTCATGGGGAGACTCCATCCTGGCAGGGAAAACGATGGCATGAGCAGAGGGTGGACATCACCTCTACCACAGCACTGCAAACAGCGGCAGGAAGGTGTGCCAAACACTGGCAAGGGGAAGTTGGCTTATAACACCCATAAGCCTGCCCCCAACAACATAGCTCCAGTGAGGTTGTAAAACCCAAACTGCCATCAGCTGGGGGTTGATCATTCTGAACACATTCATTTGTTTGTGGGGGACACCTGGATCAAACCATGACATGTGGTAAGATGTCTCCCCAGCTCTTCTCATGTCTGTCCTCAGTTGCATTATGTCTCCATCCATAGCAGACCTCTGGAAACCATGTTTGTGAACACAACCTCACTCCCAAGACCACACTGATGGACACTTGGAATATCCAGTCCTCCCTAGGAAGATGGAAGATGAGAGACAGAGCCATCCTTGTAGCCTGGGGCTGAGTGAGAGAAAAGCTACTCCAGAGAGACCTCAGAGCCCCAGAGGGAATCCTTCCTGCTAGAGGTCCCCAGGTCTCCCTGGGTTATCACAGGCTCCTGTGGTAGCAAATCTTTGTCAACTTTGCTGGCTTTGGGGTCACCCAGGAGACACACCTCTGAGTGTGTCTGTGAGGTGGTTTCCAGAGAGGTTTAACGGAAGAGTGTGGGTGCCACCATCCCATGGTTGCCATCTTGGATTGATTAAAAAGCAGGAAGCCAGCCAAGCACCCACATTCCTCTCTCTCTCTCTGCCTCCCACCACCATGCCCCTGTTTGTCCCCAGCCTAACTGAGCAACCTTAAACTAAGTTTTAGAATATGGAATAAAGCCAGGCATGGTGGCACATGCCTTTAATCCCAGCACTAGGGAGGCAGAAGTAGTAGCTGATAAGCCTTGATCTTGCTTGTTGAATTCTGTGTAGCTTATAAATTTTGTTCCAGCTTGTTAAGTTTTGCTTTCCTGGCGATGTAACCAACTACCCTGCTGACTGGCTGTAAAACAATGTGCCCAAGGAGGCGTACTTTACTCTGCTGATTGGCTCCCGCCAAAAAGTTTAAAACTTATTGTTTGAGAGAAATAGGATAAACAATGCAGCCTCGGGTTATAAAAGGGCTTTGGGTGCTCAAATAAAAGCAGATTTGCCCGACATTTCTCCCGGTTGCGTGTGTGTCTGACCGTCGCCTCATCTCTCCCCGATTGACCCCTTTCTCCTGCTGGCCAGTGAGACTTGGGATAGCCGTAGGGGGCCAGGGGTCTGCGACCCTCCCAACAGCCCCCACTCCTCAAACTGTGAGCCACAGAAGCCCCTCTTTCCACTCGCTGCTTTTGCCAGGCTTCTGTCACAGCAGTGAAAGAAGTTACTGACGCAGATCCCCAGCCTTATTAAAGATGCTGTGTACATCTCGGGGTACTAGAATCCAAACATCTCTTCTGGGGAGCCACTTCCAGTGCTGATCCATCTGCTCATTCATTTTTTCAGCCAACTGATTTTTTTTTTGAACCTGTGAAACACTGCTATGAATGATGGGGGAAAAGCAGAAGAGAAAATGCAACCTTTGCTGTCATGCAGGGGAGATGAATATTGAACCAACCAGCAAATACAGAGCATGTCAGATAGAGGACAAGGGATGGTGTCTGCTGGAATAGGGGCAGCAACAGTAGTAGGGTGTGACTCAGTTTGCGCTGCTGTAACAAAATGTCTCAGGTTGGGTGTTGTGTAGCCCTTTCCTCCTAATTTGAACATTCCCACCAGAACCTAAGCTTCTTAAGACTCAGAAAGTATGTGAAACTTACCAGGCTCAGGAAATAAGGTTTCTGAAACTTATAAGATTCCCAAGGTCCCTCCTCAAGGTTATATAAGCAGTAGCCATGGCTGGGGAGAGGGGATTTCTCTGCTGGATCTGGGCTGGCTGGAAGATGTACAGGGACCCTCAATGATGCAGCTTGGGCAAGACACCACCCATGCTGGTGTGGGCTTTTTGGTGATACAGCTGCCCGAGTCACCCATGTAAGTAACCCCAATAAATTCACTGGCTCACTAAGCCAGACTTGGAGTGGCAGGTGACAGTGCTGGAGTGGGCAGGGTCCTCAGCAGTTTTGGAGTGTCCTCATTGGAAGAAGGGCCCTCAGTCCAGGAACTAGCCGCTTGTCACCTCTTTTTGTCCATTTGGTTTGTTGACAGTTTCATCTTCTTTCTCCCATGAGACAGAGCTAGGCATGCTTTCTGCTCTTGCTTGGAAGGAGAAGGAGGCCCCCAAGGGGAAGGAAGCAGGGTGGGATGGAGGACCAGGGGTTCTTGTGCAGGCATTGACAGACCAGGGGCTTGCCTGGTGTCTGCATGTTAGATCTCTGAGATGGTTCTTTAAATTCACACTTTCAGTCTTCCCTCCCATCTCCCTGCTGTGTGGGACCCTCCCAGCATGACTGTCATTGTCCCAGTTCTGACAGAGACATGCCCACTGAGAAATGACCCTTTGAAACGGGGTAATGTGGGTCCAACCCACTCTTCTAGAGTTCAGTTCCTACAGTATATATGCCAAAGAATTGATGACACAGATAGAGAGGTTTCTTAACTAATATGGCATGTTTTATTCAAATTTATCCAAGTGGGGGAAAGGGGTGAGGGAATGAAGTATAAAAGAAAGCCAACCCCTTACCACGTGGTATGATAAACTCATAAAATTCACCAAAAAAATGGGGGAAAAACCAGATAAAAACTTCTAAGGAAAATCAAACAATAAGACCTATGATCCTATTATAGAGTAATTTTCCCTTCAGAGGGAAGGGGAGACACTCACCACCTCCACCAGGTTTGTTAGTCCAAAGCTAAGCAGGAAAAAGGAGATCTGCTTCTGGCCAGGGTAGAATTTAAAATCCTGCTGGAGGTGGGGCAAGGCCCCAAGTAGGGAGGAGCTAGGGAGGAGCTTGGCAAGGGTGTGTGAGGTCCTGCCTGGAGGGTCTAGCTTCTAATCTCCCACACCTTCACCAGAAGAAAATTAATGCACAGTCTAAATCCAGGCACGGAGGATCCCGGTATCCCAGAGAGCTGTCCTTACCCATGTAGAAAAAGACGAAGATGGGATGGGGGACCTCTGGGGACAGATTTTCTGAAGTTTGAAAAGAAGCGAAAGCTGTGGTCAGCCTTCCATGAAAATTACATCCATAGCAAGAACAACACACACACTGTGGCCCAGCCTTGGGGAGACACAACCCATAGACACCCCAACCCAGGTCCCCAGGCCCCCAGGCTCCCAGGCCCCCGGGAACCCCCAGGCCTGGGCTTTGAAAGACCTTTCCTATATGCCTCCAGCCTCTGTCCTGCTCATGATGCTGAACCTGTGGCTCTTGTGCTTTGCACTGGAGAGACCAGCTTGTTTCTAGGGTCCTTTTACTGTTCCCTCCATCCTGGAGAAATAAGTGGCGTTTCCAGCAGGCTGTGGGCCACCCCACTGTGAGGTGACTGGAACCCTGTTGAATCAGGCCAAGTTGATCCACTTATTCAGCAAGCATTGAGTACATCTTCCACACCAAACATCAGAGAACTGGCAGGAAACAGCAAAGTCAGCAACAGAGCCCATTTCTCAAGACTTGTGCTGGCAAGGGTGTGAAACACCGTATCCACCGGTACCAAGTGACCTGGAGCAGTTCATGGTGCCTCATTTCCCCACTTTTAAAATCCAGAAATGACGCTGTCATGGAAAATGAATCCCAGGCCACAAGTCCTCACTGGCACAACAGTGGGTGGTCCCTGTTCCCTTCGTGTTCTCACCACTTAACCACTTACCCTGATGCTGAGTTCTCTGCCAAAGTCTTGCTGCTACTGTCCAGCTCTCCCTGAGTTGAGATCCTGTCTCAGGGGTTCCTGAGAAGGGAAGGGTCTTTACCAGCTCAGCCAGCTTGAATCTGAGGATCCAGAACCCAGGCAGAATGGACCCGCTGTGTAAGGTAGTCTCACCAGCTCTTTCTGTCCTGGTCTCTCCTCCCTCCCCCATTTTAGTTGTCTGATTGATCACACAGTGTTTTGCTTGCTAAAGCCACAGCAATGCTGCATAAGAAACTCTTCCCAATGGTGGCTCACAACAATTGGCTTATATTATTTTTCCTTGTGGGTCTGCAGGCTGGCAAAAGGGTGCCTGGCGTGGCTGATTGGCAGTTCTGTGACAGCTGATGTAGCTTTGATGCTCATGGATGGTCTGTGGGTCAGCTGAGGCGGTCCCACACTTGTACATTCTGAAGTCTAGCTCAGTGGGCAGTAGCCTCCAGTTTCAGTCAGCCTTCGGGGTTTGGGAGAAACATGTGCACCCACTTCATGTTGGCCATAGGAAGGTAAACACTTTGCAAGTGGCTCCTATATCAAAGTGTCCCCGCCTTTATTTTCAGTTGAAAATGAATGATACAAGCTGAACAGATCCTGAGGTATTGACATCCAGCATTTAACTTTTAAGCACACCCTTTATGACCTGGCCCTAAGCATGCATCCAAATATGTTCACCATGGCTCCTGCTTACATTACAACTCAAACTGAGCATGCTCAGGAATGTGCCTACCCCTAAAGTGCTTTCCTGTAGGTAGCAGTTATCTTCTGGTTGCTGGGATGAGACACTCAACCAGAAACAGCTGGTGGTAGGATTATTTTGGCTCATGGTTTTGAGACGTGTCATCATGGAGGGGACAGCATGCAGAGCAGACACCTGGGGTGTCACATCTTGTCACAGCAGCAAGAAGGAAGCAGCAAGAGTGAATCAGCTCAGAACACCCAGTGGGCTGGACTACATACACCCAGTGACCTCCAGCAAAGGTTCCACCTCCCAAATGCTCCACAACCTTCCCAAATTGCCACCAGGTATCCAAAACACAAGAACCTATGGGGGACATTTCATTCAAACCACCACACTGTATGAACATTTAATGGTCTCCTGAATAAAATCCCCAGGTTCCCTTTGTTCAAGGAAGGCACCCTGAGGTTTCCATATCTGCTCTGTGGTGGCTTGAATCAGATGTTCCCCATAAACTCATGTGTTTTGAATGCATGGTCCTCAGTTGGTGGCAGTTAGAGAGGTAGAGCCTTGTTGGAGGAGTGTGTTGCTGAGAACAGGCTCTAGGGTCTTAGATCCATCTCCCCCTTGCCAAAGTTCAGCTCACTCTCTTGCTGCCAACTGCCACCTGAAGTGGTAAGAAGTGATGTCCACCTCTAATCCTGTCCTGCTCTCCCTTGCCATTATGAAGCATTAGAGCAAAAATGAGTGTGAGTTTACTGTCCTCCCCTTATTCATTGTTTCTGCAGGCCACAGATGGCCACCCCATAGCTTGATGTGAGAAACTACCAGAGCTTTGAAATTCAGTGAGGCAAAAGGAGCAACTGCTTTAAATGTGATAAGGAACTTAGGAAAAGATGAGACCTGAGAACACCTGGGGAGGATTATCGGACCCTCTCCAGAACCCATTATAAAGGTATAAGTTGCTAGGTATAGGCATCTGCTTCCTTGCGCTTGTTAATTTACATGCCTAATGTCACGTACACACCTCTGTACCCTACTATAAAAGCCCTTTGTAACTGGGGCTCCGGGCCAATGCTTTATCCATGCTTGGCCGGAAGGTGTAAATTCCTAAATTCATAATAATAATAAATGAAACAACACGCTCCTCTTGCTGTTATGGCTTTGTCTGTTTGTCACGGGAATTTCTACAACAGAAGCTTCCAGTTGAGACTATAAACCACAGTAAACCCTTTCCTGCCATCAGCGGCTTTGGATGGGTGTTTTGCCCCAGGAAGACGAAGGTGATTGCAACAGCATCCTTCTTCATTCTCTTATGTCTCGGCCGTACTTGTTTTGGTTTTGCACTCACCAAAATACAACCCACTGCATTTGGTTACATTAAGGTCAGTGGGCATGTCATCACTTTCTGTTGGTCAAGGCAAGTCACATGGTCATGTCCCAAAATTAAGGAATGTGGGAGGATTTGACTCACAAGGTAGTTACTAGAAGCATGTGGATACATACAGGGAAAAGTGAATGATTAGGGCTGATTTCATCCACCACCCTCGCAGTATTCAGCAAATTCTTGCCCAGAGTATCCCACAAGCCAATTCAAGTTATGTATTCTTGAAGTCTTGAAAATGCACTTAGTAGCATATAAAACTACTGCCAGAAAAAAAAAAAAGATGTCTTTAAAGGGTCAGGTTCAGCTATGGAAAGTACAGAGGGCCAAGCAGCTTGTGGTACTTGAAAAGAACAGAAGGCTTTTTCTGAGAAGAAGCTGTCAGCCAGGAGTCAGGCTTGCAGATCAGCTCCACCACTGTGGGCTGGAAACATCCATTATCAGGCCATTAGGGTTCGCCTGCCAGGGTAAGGTCCAGGAAGGGTTCAGAGCCCAGCTTTCGATCTATGCTGAAAAGGCTAACAAGCCAGTGCCAAGAGGGAGGCGCACGTTATCTCAAGTGACGCTTTCACCGCAGCACCATAAAGTTGCTATTTTTATACCTTCAAAATGGAACCCTTCATTCCAGCAATTAGCTTGATTCTCCCTGGGTAATTACTTGAATGAAATCTCGTGGCCCGTGTTGTGATCATTTCCCAGCATTGCTGGAGAATTTGGAAACAGGTCACTGTACCTTTACCTTCAAGCTAGAAATGAGATGGAATTTGGGGTGTCTCTGAGAGCAATGGAGCCATTCTCCACTCTTGGTTGGTCTGTAACCTAGGAGTTAGGGTGCTGGATGTCATCATAGTCACACAAAACATCCACTAAATCAGTGACCTCCAGGTTCTTGTCTCATGAACTGCAAGAATGAAATCCAGAGACCATAGAGGGTGAAAGTTAGACTTCATTATAGAGCTTAAGAGAAGGAAAGAAGGCAGAGTTCCCACCCTAAGGCAGGAAGGGGTACCTGGAAATGGGAAAGCCTGCCTGGTGTGTATGATTGGGGGATGTTACTGGATGGGGGCTGAATTAGCCAGTCCAGCTCCCAAGCCAGGTGCCCAGGCACTTCTTGGAAGGGGGTGGCAATCTTCTGACATTTCTAGTCGCTAGCAAGGCTTCCAGGACTCCTTAGGGAAAGAGATAAGGAAAAAACAGAACCCATGCCTTATGGTCAGGTACTTCACAATCTTATGCATATCCTCAGACCAGGTTTTAGGGCAAAAGAGATATGGAAAAATAAATGATATCCCCCCTTACGGGCTCAAGGACATTCCTCAATTTTGCTATTGGGGGCCCTGCTACCCCTAATCTGCCTCATAATGACAATCTTGCTTGGCATGTCACTCACTAAATGCATTGCTGAGATGCCTCTGAGACCCATTTTGCACCCTGGGAGGTAGGGTTGCTCTTTGACAACTCTGATGATTCAAGTCCTGGGTCTCTAGCTACCATACTGTGGGGACACTGTGGCCTGGGGCAGATTGAAAGCCCCCTGGCCCTCCTATTGGGAATCTGAGAGACAGCTGTGTGCTGTGACTCCTCAGCAGCCTTTGGCTACCAGCTAGCTTGAGAGTCGGTGCCAAGGAGCTCTGGTGACTGGGACTGCCAAC